>VYXH01005398.1:354417-462136 GCA_013397275.1 Burhinus bistriatus
GATTCCTGACCAGCAGCATCAAGGTTTCTACCTTCTTGTTCCGGAGCGTAACTGTGCCAGCCATTCCCACCCCGCTCCTTCTCCCTCCCGCCCAGCCCCAGGAGGAGCGGCGGGTCCGCAGGCGCTCGGGGAGCGCTTCACTCGTGGGGTGCGAGTGACACCCTGTGGCCACCTCTCTTCCCGGATCGTCAGCGCTCGCAAACAGCAAGGGATGGGAGTGGGATGATTTCAGATCCCCCCCCGCTCCCCCGGGGATTTCTCTCCTCTCAGGGTCTACAAAGCGGTGGTTCTTCCAAGGGGGAGGAGGAAGAGGAGCCACCGTTTGGCTCAAATGGCTCTCTGAGTCCCCGCTAAGCTTCAGCCAAACCTGAGGCTTTGGACTGGAACCAGGGGTTTCGTGTCCCCATGTGGATAATTCCTTTTGACCTGCTGCTCTCCTGCCCGTGTTTTTACTGGCATTGCACAGCTCTTCACTAACTGATGTGATTTCAGGAGCTTTCGCTAGCTCTGGCCCGAGGAATGCAGGAAAGAAAGTATTTACGTTCAAGGATATCTTTTCTTGTGAGATTGCCAGTTGTGCTCAGACAACTGTGGAGAGTTGAATGGTTTAGGCAGACTGGAGAATCACCTCGTCCTTCTCTAAGCCAATACCAAGTGCAGCAGAGAATCGGTCATCTTTCAATCCAGCTCCAGACTCTCAGAGCCGTTCAGGCACACGCAGTGAAACCAGCATGATGTAGATGCAAGACCATTAATCCAAAGTGCTCCCAGGCTCACCGACAGCCAGGCCTGGATGCGTTCAAGGTTTAGATGGAGGTCTGTCTCAGCTCAGACCCAAGCCTCAACTCTATAAGTATTTCTTTTTGTGGATAACCGCGTATTTGGATTGTGGTTTTTTTTAATTTTTTACATGATGACATGAAGTAATGAAGATGTCTTATGCCCAACACGTAGAGGGAATCACCTAATCCACCACTGCTTAATTCTGAAGGTGCAGAACATTCTGGTTTGCTGTTGAGAGCAGGGAAGAAAAATATCTCTTACAGGAGGAAGAAAAAACCCACACTGCAATCACATAGTTGCTGTATTACTTGTCTGGATCAAGTATTGTTTTGTTCAAAATGTCAAATTCTGGGTGTCTGTGTTTCAGCAATCCAGAGAGGAGTTAGCTTGAAAATCATCCTTCTGTCACTGAATTTCCAAATTACAGGGAAAAAAAGCAAGTGAAAGGAGCTTTGCCATTACATTTGCCAACTCCTTCCATTTCAGCAGCAGGCCAACAGTTTTCACATTAATTCACTGCCCCCAGCCCAATTAGGTGTTTATGTTTTTAGGTTTTCCTGCAGTAGGAGGGAGAAAGTGATTAATCTCTTTATTAGGGATGGGTGGGAGGAGAGATTTCAGTGTACATCCATTCTACTGAATCCCCAAACTTCGGGGTACCTGCCGCTCCCGACACTCTCACAGCATTCCCCTCAATTGGATAATTTTAGATCTTTGCATACCTGCTAATATCCTCTGCAAAAGAAGGTGGGGAAAAAGTAGATTGCAAATTTGCATACATTTGCACACATTTGCATACATTTCAGCACATTCGCTCAGACGTACATGCCCTCCCATTAGGAAGTGATTGTCCACCAAACTCTAATGTGAAAACGCTACCACCTTCCTGTATCCATCCATGAATGAGGCACACAGAGACAAGATGGGAGATTCACAAATACGTATGGGCTAAACAGTCCATTTCCACAGCACAACATCTCAGTAATGGAGCAGGTCAGCCTAAAATACAGGTTATGAAATAATTTCATATCTCTCTGCTCTTATCTGTCCTAAAACGCATACCAAAGGCAAAGGCCTGCTGCAGGTAGTCCCACACGAGCACTCGCCATTCTGCCTCTACTGGGTGGCCATCTGCAGATCCATCTGAACATTACAGGGTGTTCCCCAAACCACTGCAACTCCACTCCTCCTTCCACAAGTGTGAAAACATGGACAAACAAACCACCAGCTTGTAGGTTCCAGCAACCACTTATAAACCCAACCAGCCAAGAAATCACAGAGGCTTTGTTTCTGCCAGCCATTTTCCAATGCAATAGCCTAATTCAATCATTCTCCATCTTGAGAGAATATTATGACAAACGGCACTTTCATGGTCCAAGCTGAAGTTCAGTGGTGGTCCTGGAGGACAGTGCATCAGGTTCTTTTTTTGCCAGGAATCAGAAGACTCAGCCTTCACTGAAAATCAAAACACAACAGAAAATCAAACAGCCCACCCTCACCACCTCCTTCTAACCCTTCAGGCTGTGAAAATTATCTTCCTAATGTAAATAGCTTCAGTAATTAGGATTGTTGAATATACAGTACTAAGGAACGTGTAGTTCATGATTTTTTCAATGAGAACATATTAAATTATGCCTTTTGATATCTCTTTCTGGAATGTGGATTATCAAATTTTTATGTGCTGGATGTGTGTGCTGAATCTGTCCATACATAGCAAATGCACTTAAAATACTAACATTTCCTCGTAATAGCTTGATTGATGAGATTTTGCTTAAAAAACGGGGAGGAGAGGGAAATCAGATAAAAGAGGCTGGCTTGGGGAGTTTTGATAGGAATATTTGTAAGTCCCAAGTCACCCAACTTTCAAGTGATCCAGAAAACGATTGAGCCCCTTCTGAGCAATCAAGGCATAAAATTGGTTGCTGTGGGCCAGACCTTCACCTGCTGTAAAGTGCCTTAGTTGCAGCTACTTGAATGAAACCACTGCGGTACAGCAGGTGACATTTCGGCCCCAAAATGCAGCAATACAGGAAAACCTCTCTGCTTTGTCATGTGTGCAGCTTGTTTCAGGTGGTCACTGCTCCAGCAGCTCTGTCCCTGGGTGCACCAGGTTTCAGACTGACCCTCTGCTGAGTTTTAGCAAGTAATGAGGAGAGGAGATGGCACATCCACTCAAGATGTTATTCTTCACAGAGAAGCACTGTCCTTAAATACAACTGTCCCACACCTGTCAGGCTCCCCTCTATCTGTAGGAAGGACTAAATATGAGGGTTCAGCCTTGGAAATCTGAGGTCTCCTGTCTTAGACTTGCCCTGGCTGCTAAGCAGAGGGTTCATTTTAAGGGCACTGAAGCTCCAGTAATTCTCCTCATGCTGCAGCCTCAGATCCATCATCCTTTAGCTTTTAACAGCCAGAGGGAGGCAGGCATATCTGTGCTTCAGAATAGGGCCTGGGAGATTAGTCAAGCCAACCGAAATATAAATCCAGCACCATCAGGTCTTTCCCTGCAGCCGTATACTGTCTCCCATGTGATTTTAGGCAACATCTTCCAATCCACTTTCTGATAACACCACCATCAAGTAGCACTTAGGACCCTATCCCAATATTAACACACACACAAAACCCCTCTTCCTGCAATCAAGTATTTCCTTCCACCAAGAGAGCTACCAGGTTGTGGGCACATCTGTTGGCTTGTTTATACTTTAATGTCATCCAAGTAATAAGAGCATCAGGAAAAAGAAAACAAAACACAGAAAACCCTCTAGTGGGGTTGGTGCTGCTGTGTTCGCCTATGGTAACTACTGTGAGCATTAAGATGAAGCACTTCAAGCATGAATAATAATAATAAAAAATTCTAGAAGATAGATTAAAGCAACCCAGCACTTTGTAATAGTATTTGTAATGCAGATAAAGCGTTTGTACTCTAATTTCCAGCACCACCAACAAAATAAGAAAGTGTGCTTGGATTGCATTTTTCTTTCAAAAACTGTTCCAAAAATTATTCATATTGAAGGAAAACAACTTAAACTGGATTTAGAAATACAATGCAAGCGGGAAAGTTACTCACTGTTATCAGCATGACAAGCGCAACCTGTTCCTTTGATAAATGGTGCTTGAAGAAAGACACAAAGCTCATCTGCTTTGTGTTTTAAGTTTAATTAAGTAGCGAATTAATGTTTGCAAAGTGCTTTGAGATCCTTCATCAGACAGCGCTCATACAAGTGCAAAGCACTTTCAGCATGAAACACATTTCCAGGAGTTGTACTAACCTATTCATGTCTTTCTGACAGCCTGCTCTGCAGCCTGAAGTGGTCAGGGAAAAGATCCCCGCTGACTTCAAGGTGTATCAGATCAAGCCTGCAGGACACGAGTCTTGATTTAGTAGGCAAGTCCCACAGAAGAGAGCTGGAATACTTCCACGCTTAGAGTTAGGCATGTATTTAAGTAGCTTGCTTTAGAGAGTATATTTTTATATGCATGCTATTCATTGAGTCATGGAGCTTAGGGCCAGAAAAGGCCGTTAGCACAGCTCGGCCGACCTCCTGTTTATTTCAGGCCATTACATTTCACCCAATAACCCTGCGCCGAGCGTAACAACCTGCGTCTGCTCAAACACATCTGCCGGAAAGTGCCTCCAGGCTTGTTTGAAGGCCAGGGGGATATAAGGAATCTACCACTTTCTTTGAACTAGTGCTTAATCAACCTCACTGTTTAAAATGTGAATCTTATTTCCTTATTCCTCATTTGAATTTGTCTGGCTTCAGCTCCTAGCCATTGGTTCCCGCCATGCCTTCCTACCCTGGATGAAAGACCCCTTTAGTAGGAAGAGCAATTTTCTGCAGAAGCATTTGCTAAGGTACCATTACAAAGGCTGCTTTCATGCTTGGGGGTGGAATATCACTGCTTGGGATAGGAAAGAAATTGAAAGAATTAACATTATTCTATAGGGATTCAAATGCGGTAGGTCTGGTACAAAGAAAGCAATCTTCTGTGCTCCAAAGATCCCATAACTGCCACTGGAAAAGCATCCTCTTAGCTCTGTTTTATTGCCACTTATTTGCATCGAGAGGGCTGGAGGTGTAAAACCACCTTTTCCGGCCAGTTACAGCCTGTGCCTTGGCAAGACTTGGTTCGCAGGAGGAGCAGCAGAACAAGGACTGATTCACTGCAGCAAACCTGCACCCCAGCAGGGCTGAAATCCCACCATATCTCCATGCCAGCATGGAAGTTTTGGGAGACGTGGATAACTCTGGGCCCAGGTTCGCAATATTGCTCGTGCTATGGGAACATGCAGTCAAAGTAGATGGGAACTGCATTTGGCCCATCACCCTGGCAGGCAGACGAAGCACAGCGATGGGGACCTGCTGGAAGTTAGGAGCTGGATACAAACTCAAACCTCTAAACTAAACACGTTTAGAAAGCCATATGCCGCCAACCCAGGCAGTAAGGAGAAACCGTCTGTTTGCTCAGAGCCCGGTGCGACTCCCACGCATGGCAACGGAGATGGAGCTAGATGGGGCCGCTGGAAAGTATCTCTTATTTCTTATTTTATTATTATCTCTAGGCTCTCCTCATAAAGCCTCCAGTTCAAAAAGGCGAAGAATTTGTGAATAGACAGGGGATGTTCACCCCCGCATAAACATCCAGCGTTTCCACGTCCGGGATGCCTAACTGCTCCGTGATCGCTCTGCCAGCGCTTCCGAACCGCAGCGAGTGAATATCATTAGCAGCATCTCCCAGCCCCAGCACGAGGGCTTCGTCTGCTTTACTGTTGGCTTGGTAACAGCTGCTGTTACTGTTCGAGGTGGCAGGAGGGCAAAAAAGTGCTTATTGCTTTAGAGTTCTTCAGGAAAGCCTTGTAGCATCCTTGGCAGGGTTTAACAGCAGCCAGGCGGTCCCTGGAGCAATGTCCAGCGATGTTCTCGGGTTGTGCTCTTTAGTGTTGTAGCAGTGCCCCCGCTGCCTCCGCACAACCCCAAGGGCCAGGGGGCAAAGCCCAGGGCCAGCCTGTGGCACTGGGAGCACCAAAGGAGCAGCCGGGAGCAGCCACTGGATACAGACAAACCCGGACATATTCATTGTACCTAACGGGGCAATGGCCTGCAGCTCTACCCCATCCTGACTTGGGAACAGTGAGGGTGAAGCAGGCATTGCTCCAGCAGCTCCTGAAGCACAGTCTCACGGAGTTTTTCACATTCGGTGGGGCAGGTGATAGGAGGCCCATCCAAAATGCCACTTGCCTCCCTCTCTCAGGGCATAAGCCAAGAGAGACATCTGGAAGGAAAACTGGGGTCTGTGTTCAGATGTCACCAACAGCTCTGTGTAATGCAGCATGCAATGCAATTACCACCCACCTTTAATATGCTTTAACACGGGGGATGCAGGCTGCAAGAAATAAAGGTCTGGGTCCTATTTTGGAACCTATTTGATTTGGGTTTCTTTCTACCTATAGTTGTCAATGAGAGGTGATGTAAAAGCACTCTGCTGCAGAGAGCCAGGGCTGCTCGTTTGTGCACCAGCCCACAGCACTATCAACCAACGAGAGAAACGTGACGGGAGCCGATGCTTTTGAATGGGGAAGAACTGGGCAGAGCCCTAGTCCTGAGGAACTTGATGACCTGGCAATGGGATGACAATCACAAAATGCAGCTGTCCACAGCTGTCACGGCATGGATCTCAGCAGCAGATGAGGATGAAGGGCAGTTTAGGACACATTACCTAGGAAATGTGACATTAAAACCACACCAGCAACAAATCAAGATGTTTAACAAGGTTTATCCCCAGGTTCCTAATGGAGAAAGAGCTGGGGCAGAGCTCACTGCCTTTGAACTCCTAAACCATGAGGAGCTAAGACAAACCTTTAAGAAGGAGCCCCCTGGACAGAACGCGTGTAGGGTATGAGTGGGGAGAAATTCAATGACAAGCACATGAGGATGCAAGAGTTGCCACTGAACAACACCTTTCTGCCCATGAGGGTAGGAGAAGATGAAGCTGTGGCTTCATCCACAGCTTAAAGCCTTGAACCTCAGCCTTGCAAAACCACATTAGGTTCAGCTGACACAAATTCTTTGGAGGAAGAGAGAAAAAGGTTTTCTCTGGGTGATTTTTTTTTTATGCCCTTACTGTTTTGCTACCATCTGATTATAATCAGGATACTACCAAGTTTTCTAGACTATTATTTTTAATTCTCTTCTCTTTCCCCTGCAAATCTCTGGCTCCCTTGACCTGCTACCATAATGCGCTCGGAGGGAAAAGCAATTGTGGGAACTCTTGGCCTTTCTGCATTGTGAAGGACAGGACTATCTCTGGGCTGCCATTCATTCCATCAGCCACTGCTCAGGGAAAGCACAATTTGCTGCAAGCCGATAGCAGCACGCTGACACTTAGCAGTATGGGAACGTGCTCCAGCCTGACAAGGAACAATCACACATTGCATTAAAGGAAGCAAGGGGACAGGGAGGAGAGAGGAAAAGAGGTAGGGAAGAGAAGGGGAGAAAAAGAAAAAAAGGCATGCTTAGCTATTCAGAAGATGCCCTGTAATTTGCGTGTCAGTACTAAAATGTTAGGTCAGATGTTTTGATTGAATGTCAGTAGGAATTGTATGCTGGGAAGTCATGCTTCCCACTTTACTGACAGAGCAAACTAATGGGAAAATATTCCAAAGTGATTTTGATGCCAAGGCTCTTTATTGATGTCTCAAACAAGCACAGAAAATGCCACTGCGTGAATAAATATACCTTTCCCATGTATTTAAATAAAAATATAAAAAATTTGAAAGTAAACTCAAACTCAGCTGAAAGAACAGCTGAGTCCCTGCAGCCCACCAGCAAGAGCTGGCAAGTCCATAAAAGAAGCAAGTCTCTTTTTTTTTCTTTTTTTTTTAAGTCTCCCAGTGAGATCATATTGATGAGCTTCCCTCTACAGCCTATGTCTCTTTGGAAGAACAGCACTGTTAATTTGCTCTCTCACATGACTGGATGTAATACAGTTCCATAACCTTTTAACATTTTGCTGCTTGCATGGCATACCTGTGTCTTACTTACTGCTCATCAAATTATGCAGGGAACTCAGAGCCCTGCTAAGATGTTTTAAATACATCCGCATCAAAAATACGCTTCTGTAATCCAGGCAGCACAAAATCATTATCACAGTCTCATCTGCATATTAGGATTCATTCTCTCAGCCTGAGAATGCAGCACTGAAATAGCCAAGCATAAAAGAGATGGAGAATTTTCCTCAGGTGGCGTCTCATAAATCATCAGTTTCTAATTTACAGGGTTTTTTTTTCCTCCGGATCTCAATCTATTTATTTATTTATTGCTTTCCAGAATACAGAGTAATTAATATTATCTCATCCACAGACAGAAAAAAAAAAAAAAGAAAGAAAAGAAAAAGATACGTTGCCTAAGCACATTCACCAAGTCCTCTTCATTAGCAACTTGTGTGGATGGGGACAGTTGTGGAGCACAAGTGTGGTTTAGATTTTGGGCAAGGACTTCTGAGTGCTGAAGACAGCTTCTATCTCGGCTCCATATGCCCTGGGTGACCTTCAGGAAATTCATCAAACTTTCAAGACGGCTTGAATGCCCTTGACTTTCCGTGGGAAGTACTCCTCAATATGGACAACGGGAGCTGGGCTTTTAAATGCACATGGATCCTTTACAAGTCTTTTACCTTTTACCTCTCTGTGCTTTCACCTCTAACCCTGAGACTGTGTAAGTTCGCTCTGGGTTGTGCGCTAGTCAAGGCATAGACTGTTTTTCTCCTTGTATGCCTGTAAGCTGCTTAGGATGACAGGTTTTGCATTAGGACCAGTAAGTTTCACTGTATAGATAAAAGTAGGAGGTATGGAAGCCTCAGTGTTTTGTAGCTGGAAACAAAACCTAACATTTTCTCAACCTGCTGGTGGTTTTCAGTGCCTCTATTTATGGGTATGTTATCTGAGAAAAGTTAAGGTGACCTGATTTAGAGACAGTAGATTCTCGGCACTTTTTGTAAAGCTGAATGCCAAAAAAATCACTACTGGTGATTGAAAATGTAAGCCAAAGCTTTTTACTTGCAAATCTCCAGTTCAATTCTGGCTCAGGCAAGCAGGCACTGGAAGTTGTTCCTGTCTGACAGTTGCATCAGTGGCATCTGGAAAATGAGCTGCTAAGTTTCAGCTTAATTTCTAGTGAATACATTACTAAAAACCCATTCAGTGCATACATCCTGGTACCTACCAACTGCAATTGCCTATGAGTCATCAGGGATGCGTTTGTACAAATGATGCTACCACAAAAACAAATGGTAGTGATTGCATCATTCTACCCTCAGCACAGAAATCAGACACTAAATCATAAAAACCATTTTGTTTCTTGAGGCCAAGAGCACAGAAGGAGAGGAAACAGGCCCAAATATTGGAAGCCAGAGCTAGACAGGTTTGTCTAGCCTATGAGCTGCTCCTGAAGTAATGCTGCGAGATGCTTTGTGGACTGACAGAGGCAATGGCCTCAAGGGAAGGCAAGGAGAGCAAATTAATTACAATGTCAAAGTTAAACTGGAACAAAAGCAAGTGGAGGCACAGCCAACTGTGAGCCCAATGAACCTCTCTAAAGTAGGAATTTTGCAGCAATTAATAGGACTGTACCCTGATAAAGGTTACCCTGTCACTGCTAACAGTATGTGATTTTTCCCCTATACCCGTATCTATATTGTTTGTCAGGAATGAACTTTAATAAGATGATGCTGTCACAACTCATCACCAGAGTGACCACACACAGTATAGCAGATGCACAGGGCAAAGATCTGCTTCGATTTTCTCCTCTGAGGTGTCAAACTAGTTTCAAACATGCATTAGAGCCATTGGCACCAAGACACGTCCTGCAACAGCGTGGCAGGACCACCTTCAGGAGCCTTCTCTCAGAACGGGAAGGAGAGGTGCAAAGGCAGGCTGCTAAGAGGTGAGATGCACAGATTCTGGACCCAGGTCTGCTAACAGCTTTTGATAACTGTGTCAGGCTGTCTGGGTCATGATTTTTCCAATTTTGCAGTTGCATGTGTGAAAATGCCCACACAACTGGATTCTCAACTAGGCCAAAAAATTGTAGTGGTGGAGCATAGTGAGGCGGGGGATCCCTATCAAGCCTACACCTGGGTTGGGGTGTGCAATTTAGCTAAAAAATGGCACCTATATATTTGGAGTCATAAATGTGCATGTACATGAATGAAACTTGTACCTTTTATCCCCGTGTCTTCACTTCCTTTTCCATGGATAAGATTTTTAGCTGCCTCACCAGATTACCTTTGAGAATGAATTAATGTCTGTAAAGAGCTCTGTGATTCTTGGATGGAAGGTGCCATAGGCACAGAGATTATAATTAAACTACTAAACATTGCAGTTGGATTTACTCAAAGTGCTGCCAACAACTGTGTGCTGCGCTTTCAAGCAGAGCAACACACACACCCCCTTCCAACCAAAGGGACAGACATGACCCTTATTTGTGCCCTCAAGACTGTTTGGCAAAAGAGCAACTAGCAAACTTCTCAAGCTTAGAAGGCTGCTCAAGGAAACAGAAGACTCCTTGGTAGTTCTTTGAGGCAATGAGCCCACTGAAAGCCACCACCCATGACCCATCACAACAATATCAAGTGGCACTGAATATTGTTGTTTTATTCAGCACAGGGGACTGAACTTAGTCCTTACTTCTGATTCACAATGGAAGAGCTCAGTGAGGCCATTTCATCTTGTAAAGGGACTCTTGGTAGGCTGGCTCTGTTCTACCTCCCAGCCATGATTTTTCATGAGGACCCTCTTTCATGAGGTCTCCTCCAGGAGGCTAGAGGAGACATACCATTTGCAAGTCCTCAGAATTGCATCCTGACTATCAGCCCTCCAAAATAATTTTGGCTGCTATGCAAAGATGCAGTTAAAAATGCTTGTAGCCCTGATCTACCACCTCCAAATAATAGGAAGAACATGTATAAGGTCAAATGGACACCAAAGCATTAAGCAAACCATCTTCCTGACATTCTTTCTACAGTCAGTTACCCATGATGCTGAGCACATTCTTATGACCTGAACTAATATTTGGATCTATGGAGAGGGAAAGTCTGAAAATATTTTAGTGTGAGCACTTTAACATGAGGAAAGTGCATTACAGCCCAGCCTGCTTTAGTCCAAGGTGAACAGAGTAAGGTGAATAGTGATAGTGATGGTCATGGCATTGGCATGACAAGACTGCTCTGATGCTCACTCCTCTACTACAGCCAGACTCCTAGGAACTGTTCCCATGTCCTCTTCCAGGTACTCTTAGCTCCTACAGGGAGAGGAGGACCAGGGTTGGATGTTCAGCACTTCTGGGCACTGAGGCTTTACAGGAGTCAGGAAAACAACAGGAGCCTCCAAAGGAGTCAGGGAAACAATAGGAGCCTCCAAAGGATTTGTGCATTGCAGCGGTAATACAGGGTTAAGGAAGTGATAATATCTGCAGGACACATTTATTAACCATTTTGTAATCACAATACATGCAATTACAGTTTGACAAGACACTGCCAACGTGAACAACATCTGGAAGTATACTGGCATCTTCAAAATGAGTACAGTTTCATTTCCATTATTTGCTTCTGCTGAGAGTGGCAGTAAACTGTACTTAATAAAGGAAAGCCAGCTTTTATGGGCTGGGAAGACTGTAAATATATGCAAAATGGTTTGTTGAATCTAACAGTGGGGTGCCATAAAGCAGGGATAGAGTTTAGCATCATTCTTCTAGGGCTGGGAGTGATGCAGAATAAATCTCTCTTGAGTCTACTTACTGAATGGCCCAGTTCAGATAGTATATACACAGTCAGTGCTTCTTCCTCTGCAGAGTTTCTGTTAATCACTGTTAATGCTAGTCATCAGATCACTAATCATTTGAAACACGAAGCTGTAGATATTAAGACAGAGATTGAGAATGAGATAAATAGCACAGATCTCCCCAGGGATAGGAAGAAGGTCTGAGCCCACCTGCCACTGATGCTGCCTGGTACAGCATGAGGCTGTTTGCCTTCCTAATCTTTATTATGGAACAAGCTACTCTACTCTGGCACAGAGAAGGAGGCAGGTAGCTTGAGAAACATTCACATGGACATATGGACACAGGGATGGATGTGGCCAGACCCTGACTATGTCCCTCTGCAGCAGAGGGGAAGAACACTATAAACCTACCTCATAGCTATGCCCTACCAGACTCAAAATCCACGTGTTTTGTGGCAGTTTGATTATCGAGCTGCAAGTGCCCATAGCCATACACTGAATCACCTGAGTAGCCTTGATGGGAAGCCAAGATTTTTTAAGTCCCACATCACTCTTCTAGCCCAACCTGATTCTTTCTGTTGACTACACAAATGTGAGAGCTGAAGCCACACCATTTTCTCTCGCCGCTGGGGAGGGTTTAAGAGCAGGCGCACAGGCAGAAACTGTAGTTCTGCTGATGGCCAGTTGTGTCTCAGTTTATCACTTGCAGTCCTGGAAACATGTCTTGCGTTGTCTAAAACAATCCATTTTTCTGCTCAGAGCAAAGGCAATGAAAAGGTTATGCCACTGTGGTGCAAATTTTCCTTGTAAATCAGATCCAGAAGTCAATCCCTGGCAGCCACCTTCTCTGACATACTTAAGATCCTGAACCAAAGGCATGTGCCTGCAGATGTCAGAATGCGGATTTACATGGCAGTTTGGGATGTGGGTCTCTGGCTAACTTTGCATGTACTACCAACATCAGCTTCATTTCATCCGATGATGGCATTTGGTGTCCTTGGCATAAGACATTTTACCATACAGGACCTGCCATTTGAGCACCGCCTCACTGCGGAGGTGTTGGAAGGGGGTAGAGAGCAGTACAAATGCTGTACGCAGTGACTCTTAAAGGCAGGACTTCACAACTAACAAGCAACAAAACTGGATTTGCAGGGGAGGAGAGGGGGAGGAGGGAGAATAGACTTGTGGCTTGATCTTGCCCAGAGCTGATTTCAACAGACTCCATGGGAGTTAGGACTATTCCGTACTTAACAGTGGGAGTTCAGGTAATTGTGAGATTGAATTTTGCAGAATACCATGACTTGCCAAAGGGGAAGTCAAATAACATCAAAGCAATCAAAGGGATTCTTCAGGAATTACTGAGTGAAATTCTCTGGCTCAAACAGGACCTTAGGCTAGATTAATTACAACTGGCGAATCGAGATCTAAGATCTGCAAATATTGCAAGTTATGTCCATTTCTATTTTGTTATTGCATCCAAGACTTTACCTTGAAATCCTGATCTGGCTGAAGTAAGATGAGGAACAAAGAAAAGAGGAGGAGCACTGTCAGGTGATGTCTTTAGAAGAAGGACTGTATAGAGACATGGGGTGTGAATGTCTGTAGAGCAGATGAGCGAGGATATGTCCTGCCTTCGTTAAGTGAATAAATGGAGACAGAGCCAAGCAGGGTGATGAGATGGCCCCATGAAGCCTGGATGTGAACAAGACTAGAGATACCTGCCTAAAGAGATTCTGTTTACCTAAATTCCTTAGCACAGCTCACAGACTCAACACAACCACCAGTGAGTCTGGTTCCAGACTGGCCTGTGCAACACCATGGTACAGACAAACATCACAACCATTGTCTCACTGACCATAGAACAACTGCATCCCCTCAAGTCTCCCCATCAGATTACATCCTAAGCAGAAGGCAGTTGTGAAATTCTGCAGCACTGCAAACACTCATTTTACTAGTGAGGAAGGACAAGGTGCGTCCACCACCACTCCTCAGGCAAAAGCACAACTCAGATCTCGCCTTCAAGACCACTTTTCAGAATAGCCCTGACCCTTTCAAGTCCTATCAGAGCTGAGGAATCTCCATTGTTATTCTAAGGATCTCTTTGGGCTGTGCTGGTAAATGCTTCATTGGATTGGCAATGATTCAATAAATTGTTTAATCTTTCTCAATCGATTCACAGAGAGTGGAATGAGACAGTTGATTTATTTTTTATCTCCTTTTCTCTAAGCTTCTTTAAGAGTGAGTTCCTTCCTCTCTCTCCTCTTCCAGCACTCACAGGCACTCACATGCACACACTCACCCAGGACCTCAGTGCCAGCTTTCCCCTGGTACAGACCATGTGCTGTATCGCTGCTGGTGGATAACATCTCTCAACAAAAATGTCTGGGAGATGGTGACCCTCTACAGAGCAAACGAGTCGTTTGCTTTTATTTTGGGTAAAGTGCATGCCGATGACCTGCTGTGTTAATTTTATGAGCTAGAGTTCCTCCATATCCTCCCCAACTGCCTATCAAAAAAAACCCCAAAAAACTCGCAAAGCATTTGCATAATATAAAGAAAGGTTGCTTCTCCAGATGGCTAAAGCAGTCTTGTGTGTTTCTTTTCAAAAATTTCCAACTGTTGCTGTCCATTTCCTAACTCCACGTTGCAACACAGCATGTAAACCTCTCTGGAGATGCAGTTTAGCTGTATGTTGAGTGTAGTTTATGCACACTTATAGCAGCATCTGCAGTGAACGAGGTGTTACTGGCCTGCATTGCCTTGATGAAGCTGCATTGCCTTGACGAAGCTTCACAGCAGCTTACTGTGAACATTTTTTTCAATTAAATCCTTATGCAGGCAAATAAGAAAATCTGCATTTCTTCATTTCAAAAGCAGAAGGCTGAAGCAAGCCCTCTAAAGCCTTCCTTAGGAGCCTAATGAAGTGGTCTGACTTCCAGAAGGAGCTGAGCACCTGGCTTGTGTGACGTAAAATCAAGGGCTGGAAATCATACCCTTCAGATGAAGTGTGGTTCTTATCAGACCTATGGAGAGGTCTCTTCAGCCTGTCAGGACAATGGTGACACCAAGTTTGCGCTCCAAGACAGGGTATAAATCTTCCATCTGCCAAAATTCAGTAGTATTGGAGCCAGAGTTTAGGTTTAGCTTTCTTACAGAATATACACACAAACATAACATCGGTAGGTAAATAAAACAGCCTGATGGGAAAATACTCATCACAATTTACCCTTCTAGGAGAGCAAAGAAAGAATTTTCCTGCAGTCTGAGCTATTAGAAAATTGGCTTAATGAAACTACTAATTAAGCTAGTCTTCTTTCTCTGAATCATCAGCTATGTTGTAATTGCTACCGGACAAAAGGGTCCCATGGTTGATACGGTGTGGCCAGAGAAAGGATATTGCAAATTATTGTTGTAATTTTATGACAGCCTCTATCCTCCATCCTGTTTGACCCCTTCCTGTACATTCTCCCCAATTCCCTCCTGCCTTCCTCAGTTTGAATTATGGCTTTAAAGAGAGTGTTCTGTCGTAAAGCTGTTTTCTAAATGGAAGAGATATATGATATAGGTAAAATAAGACATACAAAAGCTAGGAACTATTCTTTAGAAGTACCAGATCCATCATTACAGACATTATTCCAGTTTACATATGCTATATATGTCCTCCTAATAATCTCCCTCAGGTAGAACTACCAATGATTCCTTAAGTCCCCCTCTTAGAGACACGTAGGATATTTATGATGAATGAGCTTCCAAGAGTTCAGATATTTAATCTGCAGCTACCATGGTTAGTGATGATTAAGATCCTCTTGTTTTTACAGTGTTTCTTAAATAAAGTGTAAACACGTCCTGTCCAACTCTGTTAAACAGTGAGACACATGAGAATGCTGGCGGAATTGCTAAGAAAGATACTGAAACTGGCCAGGCACAGAATGAATACACGTGATCACACATATATACACCTATGCATGTAGTTGTGTTTGTACATATGAAAAAAATGCATGCTTACACAGATACAGATATATAGGCAATTATATGTATTCCTTCTATCAGGCCTTGACTGCAAGTAAGCTTAACGTCTAGGGATTTCCACTAAAGCACCAGCTTGATTTCCCACCAGAAAACGTGGGGAAATTAAATCAACCTGTCTGGGCACTCAGTGAATATAATTCCCTATGCACAATTAATGAATCAAACAGATAGGCCTAACCAAACAGTACTTGCCCAGAAGTCACAAGAGAGAAGGAAGAACAGAGTAACAGGCAAGAAGAAAGGCCAGTTCACAAATGGGGCTGTGATTCACAAATAGCCCCTTCCCAACACCCCCCCGCAAAGGGCCAGCTCGGTTTGCTCCTCCTGTAATTGCACCACACAGAAGTTTATCGAGCTATATGGGTGTTTTAGGGTAGCAGGTCAAAGCAGAAGATATCTTCACATCTATACCTGGGAATCCAGACGCTCTCCCCATCAGCCACTCCTTTTACCTGCTTCCCCACAACTTCCACCCCTCGCGAGGAGCAGCATATAGGATCCCGTGACAATGCTCATCAGAAATCCCAGAAGTCTATTAAAAGCTGTGTTTTTTCTCATTCCTTGGCTCACAACTTCTGTTCTCTGTCTGCAAGCTACAGGATCACAAGAAGATTCCCCAGGCTTTTCACAACACAATGTTATATGCTGTATTTCCTTGACTGTACAATATAGTTGATTTTAGCAGAAATTGCCCCAAAATGTTGCAGACCATGAAATGTGAATTTTCCCTGTGAAGTGACTTTCAATCTCCTCACTTCTCACCAGATATCAAGGCGATATTTTTATCCTTCTTGTTTTCTGCCCCTCAAGTGCTCTCCAGATGCAGCTGATCTCCTAGGCTTCAGTCCACCAGACAAATATCTATATGTATTTACACACATCCATACATGTATATACAGCTGTAAGAATTAGTAAATAACTAAATAACTAAATAAACAAACAGAAAAACCTGTTACATGCAACAACTGCTTCATGAATTTATAACATATGGTGGCAAAGCACTATAAAAACTGTAAACTATAAAGAGGGTTACACAGTCCCATTCATTTATCATGTTACAATGAGTAATTTGTGCACTAGGCAGGAAAGAGAAAACCCACACAGTTGGAGAGTGCATATGTATTTCTGAGGCTCACACTAGAGAGCCTTTTATAAAACATACACATGATTTGAATTCCAAAGCAAAAGCACTGAGAGGCAATGCACAGGCTAATATTGTTACAACGGTGTACGCAGAGCTTAGGAAGAAAGGGCACTAGCTCACGTCCTTTAATGACAAGAGGACTTTCAAACAGTCTCGGTTTCTGTACAGTTCAGCCCCTGTCCATTTAGAAGTTGAGCTACAGTCTACAGCTATAAAATTAATCCTTAGCGCTGTTACAGAAATGGCAAGATGGTGCCTAAAGAAGAAACCATGCCTGGGTGCTTCTTCTGCTGATTTTGATCAGGTTTCACTCTTCTTTGCCTTCCTTCACATGTCTGGTGGGGGCCATGTTGAACCGCATTCCCAGGTGGGTCCAGGTACTCATGATCCAAGCTGTGTTTTGCACTCTATATGTTATGCAGAGACAAACCAAGAACAGTGAATTTAAGCGCTATATTTCTGTAGAGGGTTTCTGACCAGTGTAGTGTCTCACATAGCGTATCATTAAATCACCTAGATTCTCCAGATAGCACAGAGCCCCATAATTCACATCTACCTGTTCCCGATTTGACATTTCATATTTTTTTCTTCCAGTTGGCAAAGAGCTTTTATGAAACATATAACACATGCCACATGCTCTGTCCTGGAAATGGATTAGTTTTCCCAGTGGGGAAAGTGAATGATGTAGGCTGTGTCCCAGTTGTCATGTCCCACTGCAAATGGTTAAGATCTTCTTTTTGTCTCAGCAAATGCCCCGTGGAAGCTTGAGCTGAGTTTAGGCCCTAGGGTCATCGCTAAGCAGTTTCTCTTTCATCCTTTTTAGCACCATCAGACGCAGCTTGAAACATGTATACAAGATGCTGCTTTACAGCATCCCTTATTCACTAGTACCTTGGAGACTCCAGTTCATTGAAAGTAATAAAACCAGATCATCAAAAAGAATTCTTTTGAACAGGCTTTGGGCTCTGCTGTGCTACTTGGTTACGGATATTCATCTTCCTGGAAACTGTGCTGTTTGATACAGCATACCGGCATGAAAGCATCAGCTGCCTCCCTGGTGCATTAACCCCTCGAGTGTTGAAATCACGATCCTTGAATAGCAAAATAGCTATCACTTATAATTGCTTGAGGGGAGAAGCAGATTTGATTCTCCCAGATGCAGGGAGGCTGCACACTGGGGTCGGAGGGTTTCCCTATCCTCACCCTACTCCAGTGATGCAATGGGCTGTGTACAAAAGGGAAGGGGGAGCAAAGAGGAGCAGCCTCTGTTGGTTACAGCTACAGGCAGGCTGGAAGGTGGCTCCTGTATCAAAGGGTGCCATAGCATTTAATCCAAACTGAAAACACAGATGTGCTGAAAACACAGGCATTCTGACACCTGGGGCTTTAACCTTCTGTTAACCTTACATATCTCATGATCCTATATATCTTATAGATCTCTGATGTCAAGGCTTTAACCCAAACCCCTCTGATTTGGCAGGGGGAGAGTGTCACTGTTGTCAGAGTTGCCAAAGTTCTGGTGCTTTTTCATCGCATCCAAACCTTCCTTTCTTTCATCTGTCTCAGCTAGAAAGAAGGGAGGGTCAACACTGGCACCATAAGCATAGGTCTACAGCCCCTGACTTTCATTTCTCTAAATGGGGAAAAGAGCAAGGACAGTGCTAATATCTCCTGAGCTTCCTGTTTGAGAGACTGGCATACTTTATCACATACCATCTGCATATTGTGCTGGCAGCACTGCGAGGACCCCAGTCTGAACTCCTGCTCTGGCCTCCGTAGGGCTGCCATGTGCCTCTGCCCTGAGATGTCTTTGTTTTGGTCTAGCTTCACACCAGAGCAGCAAACCCAGCTTGTTTGCAAAATTCCTCCGTTAGCACACACGCGAGCTCCAAGATTGTCCCTTGAACTGCAGCTTCTCAGCTGCTGGGGAGAAGCAGCAGAAGAGAGCCACTCTATCCATCAGGCCTCTTCCTTATTCTCTCTTTCCAGATCCCCCCATTACTGACCAATACCAGAGACCTGGGTGAGATGGATATTTGACAGGAGCTTGTAAAGCCACCCTTGTGCTCTGTCTCTCATATTGCACTGGTGAAACTCCTGTGCTTACTGAGGATGGGTGAAGGGAGCTTTACCTTCCCAACTCACTCCTTATTTCATACCACTTCCCTTGTGAGCTCTGATGGCAGGAAAGCATATGGTGCCTTTTTACTCATGCCTTGCAAATAGATGCAAAACAGAGAACATTTAAGTGCCCCCTTTGAGTCCCCCTCTCTGTTCCCTGCCTGAACCTGAGCCGTGTCTGCCCTGCTGCACCCATGTCACCAGAGAGGCTGCCTCAGGCTTCAGATCCAGATCAGACATTAGCAGTTGCCTTCGCAGCATCCTTCTGTTTCCAGAATAGACTCTACCAGGGACAATGCGAGAAGGAAAATGGCTGAAGTTTCAGATTAGCTGAGAATAAATCAATGCAGGATCCCCAGGAGGTCGTTTTTACAGAATCGCTCTGCACTCGAACAGCAAGTGGAGGAGCAGGAGAGTAGTAGCTGGCATTGATCACACCTGATTACTTATTAAAGTTTATAAGGAAAGATGTTGGAGAAGAAAACCAGGAGAAGCACCCTTTATGACTGGACTAGAAGGACTGGGGGGGCAAAGGGAGAGGAAAATAGCTCAAAATGGACTCCTACAATATTCTCTCATGTTACAGCCCCACTTTTTTCTCTTGATTTTGTCACTAGTTCATGTACTCTGAAGCTAAGGTGAATCTGTCACTTGAGAGAGGTCTGAGAGGAGTCAGGATGCAGGCAATACTATGTGCACAGCCACTACATGAACAAATGTTATAAAAAGATGCCTCTTAATTCCAGTGCATATATGACTGCTCCTGCACATCTCTGTATAGACACACGTGCCTCTGTGTATGTGGCTGAGGACAGGCAGTTCTCTCTCTGCATGCAGGAGCACACATTTGCACATATACATAAATCTGACATTAGAAGACACAGATCTTTCTTCACGTGGCAGTTTCAGTATAGTAACCACATGTATGTGCAGGGGTGCATATATGTCGATAGGCCAGCATGCCTCCACCCGTGTGCATGTCTGAACACAGCCCCCCGCAAAGTACTGGTTTGTATGCAGAGAGCCTAAAGCCAACGGGTCCTGTGCAGAACAGCTCGTAAGCTACTGCGGTGTTAGTTAAGAAAGCAACATCTCTTCATAAAACCTAAAATAAGCCCTACATCAAAAACAGTACAAATCAACTCTAAACCCCCAGGCTACTGCAGGATTATACAGTTGTGAAATACATTATCCAGCCTTTAAAGTCATCTTTGACTATCTGCCTGGGGTCATTCAGACAGCCCAGACTCTCAGCTACATAATACAAAAAAAGAGTTGAGCTTGCAGATGTTCCCAGGAAGGCAGTATGTTGAGGTCCAAGTTCTTCCTGAAGAGAAAGGCCGATGGGATTATATTTGAATTCCTTGTTTGCCATAATAACAGCTCAGCAGCAAATTAGCTCCAACACAGACTGCTGTTAGAGGGAGATCTACTGTGTTTGGTGGCAGGAAGAGAAAAAGTGAAGAGTTACTGGACCGCTGTGAATGAACGATTACATCAGAGGCCTCGAAGCAGATAGGCTATTCCTTAGCAATAAAGAAGCAAGACACAGTAATTTCCAATAGTAGTCTTTAGATGGATTTGCAGGTAGAGTTTTCTATTTTATCCACAACAGGCACACCGACTTCAGCCTCCAGTTGCTGTTTCTGGTTAGCCAGTCAAGCTTCTAATTGTCTCTCCTGTTGGACATTATCTCTGAGACACACCAGGGCTGAGAGAAGGGGGCCAGGCTGCTACCTTGCCAATACAGCCAAGCCATCAGGCACCATCCTGCAGTGACAGCCAGGAAGAGAGGGGGCTATATGCAAAAACTCATCTAAAGCACCGTGCAGTCATCAGTCCACAGTAAGCTGCTTATGCCTCCATCCCAAGGCACTAGCAGTCCCAGCCAGTCCTGCATGATCCTCCCATATTGGCCTGTCCGTTTTGTTCTTCCATATGGGTAGTCCTGGCTGTCCATCGCCAGCCCAATCTCTTTTATTCTTTCCAACAAGCCCAGGAGAGGGCTGGGATCTCCAGGGAAAATGAAGCGGTGTGAATTAGCTTGTCAGCATCTTAACCAAAGGACAAGCCAAACCAATGCTTCCAGCACAGCTAATTCCAGCATCACTTCAACAGGCAGCTGGACACTTCAAATGCAAGAAAATAAAAGTGTCCTGGGAAGCTCTGCAACTGGTCTTTGGTTGACATTAGAAATGCTCAGACTAGGAGGTCCATGTGTTGTGGGGAAAGGAGGCTTGACATGATACCATCCAGTGGGTACATTTTATGAGAAATCTCAAATTCAGAGAATGAAGGTGGTGAGCTGTCCCCAGCTTCCAGCCAATATCCTCCAGGCAGCAAGAGGAAGTACGAGATTAAGAAAGGATGTTTTTCTATGGACAGTAATGATAACTCCAGAGGATTTTTTTGCTCACCCCAATGACTTAAGATGCCCTTTTTCTTCTGTTGGTTGCAACAGACATTTGTCCACTCCTTTGGTTGCTTACCAGTTGCTGCAATGCTGCATTTTGTAGTTCTTACTGGGGCAAACTGGCACAACTATTATCTGTGTTCTACATAACAGCAACAAACACTGAAAGGAGCTCAAAATCAAATTTCCATGAAAGCAAAGATGAGCTCAGGGTCAGAGAGGTAGCTCCACTCTTGTGCGACAGGCCTGTGCCAGGACACCTCACCCAGTCAGTCCTGACAAGAGTTTCCCTGCAATCTCTCCTTGGCCTTACATCGTTACTGACCTGAAGACCAATTTCCTTAGTGTGGGAACTAAGGAGAGCACCTACTGCATCTTAAGAAGTGATGAAGTCCCTGGCCTTGTACAACATGTCTGCTGGTGCTTATATGTCACTGTTGTTCCTTATGGGGAACAGCTTTGAAGTGCTTGCAGTCAATTTATCCTTCTGTTGCTGCAGATTTACAGGGGAACAAAGCAGTCTGTGCTTACCAAGGAGCAGTGGGGATTGTCCTGTGAGCTCTGTGTTTCTAGAGCTGGAGGCACTTGTGTTCCCATGACTATGGAAGTGTGTGCAGCTGACCGCTACGGCGTCCCTGTTCTTGTGACCTTGGGTTCAGTCTAACCAATGAGCCAGCTAATAAGTTTGTGTTAACATAAGCAGAGGCAGTGGCAGTCAGAAGAAAAGACATCAGAAATCAAACCTGAGAAAAGGAATTAGGGAAAGAGAATTCATTAATTTCCTCTTTGCAATGACACATCACTTTTTTAAATGACATTTTACCTGCTATTAGTTTACTGTGAGCATCTCTAGTGCTGCCTTGCCTCCCCACAGCCAGTTCCCTCAAGAACAAAATTAAATTTAAGCTACTAAAGTTGGACCTTTCTGAAGTAAAAAGAATCTTTAAAAATGGATTTTTTTAAAGGTCATTTTGAACTTTATCTGAGCACACATGGAGACGCAGGCCATTCAGCTAAATAATGCCATCTGACCACCTCCTGTCACCATTACTAGGATAAGAACATCACTTATGTGAGGGAGAGAGGGGGAGGCTTTCTACTCATTCCTTTTATTCCTCTTCCAATCTTTGGAGATTTTAATTCTGTTCATTTTTATAGCTGCTTCTCCACTTCCCATTTCCCTTAATAATGCACAGGAAAGGTCATGGACTTCCATTGAAATGGGATATCCCAATTTTGACTCAAAACGGGACAGACTGAACCCCTTGCTCCCATGAGATCAAGCTGCATTCTCCAGGGCTCTACTTGCTCCTCACCCTTAGCACGTCCTGGCATGTTGGCAGTCCCATGACAGGATGGTGTCAGAGCAGTCCATCCACCTCCTTGAGTCTCTTTCCCTCTTCCAGTAATCCAGCTTTATGAACTAAATAAAATATAACCTATTAAAATATAATATTATTTTAATATTTTAATAGGTTATATTAACCTCAGGTGGTGAAACACTGGAACACGTTGCCCAGAGAGGTGGCAGATGCGCCACCCCTGGAAACATTCAAGGTCAGGCTGGACAAGGCTTTGAGCAACCTGATCTAGTTGAAGATGTCCTCTGCTCATTGCAGGGGAGGTTGAACTGGATGACCTTTAAAGGTCCATTCCAACCCAAACTATTCTATGGTTCTACTCTATTATCATGTATCTAAGTACATGCTTAACAAGCACAAGAACAATCTAGTTGACCTCATGAGCCTCCTTTGTGGATTTATCCTTCACTGTTCATGGGTATAGTCTGTGAGACCAAAACCCTGCTCCAGAGGAAGCTCAGGGAAGTACAGTATTTATCCCAGCAGAGTCCCTATCTGCCAGAGAAACCTTCACCACTGACCTGAAGCATCTAGAATTAACTAACATTATCTTTACAGCAGAGGCTGGCATGGGGAGATGGCTTTGCACTGCCAGGCTCCAGTCTGAACAAACAGGGCCTCTTAAAACCACGGATTCCATTTCCAGATGTGTCAGATCCCCCTTCCTGCCATCAGCCAAAGGCAAAGGGGGTTGCACACAGCGTGCTGTGCCATGAGCCGTGTGGTAGAGCTCAGTGCTGTGAAAACACTGCATGTTATTTACTGTACCCAGTTCTCTCCAGTCATGCCTTAAACAAGGCCATATTTATTGAAGAGACACTTAAAAATGCCCCATGACATGCTTTGTGTGAATGGGGACTTTCCTCACATGAAATTTCAGCGCTCTACCTCCTCCTGCAATGGCATCCACGTCCCGCTTCACAGCTGCCTGGTCTCCTTGAACAAGCTTCCCTTTAACAACGTTCAAATATTTAATTTGCCAAGTGCTGTGGGAATCCCGAAGGTTTGGAAGAACTATCTATTATAAATGACAAAACATGACATTATTATAGGTAGCCTGCCTACTCGATGTTATCTGTGTTCTACGCTGCTCCTTTAATGAGGCTGTCTTTCAGATCCTGTACATAATAGAAAAAGATCCTGATGCTAGCACTTCCCAGGTACTCTCAAATTAAAACAGCCAAGTCCTTACAGCATAAAGAAGACTGCTTTTTAAACCCTAAAACCCTCATGTTCAGAGGAATTGCTTTTAATATTCTGTTATTTAGCCGTACAGGCGTTCAGAAGGAGGCTACTCCCAGCCACCCAGTGCAATTCAGTGTGTGTTCCCCTGAAACCTAACAACACAGTGCCCTCTGCTGCATTTTTCTCTGACATATTAAAAGGAGAAAAAAACCCCAACCCTGCCGTGCTTTGCAGCCCATCCTCTGGCTCAAATTGAGATAAGCAGATGGTTTGTTAGTACTTATCAATGACTCAGTAACATCCAAGGTACTACATAAAACACTTTAGCCGGAGAGAAGTCAAAATAACAAAATGGATTCCGCAGGAGGGAGAGCAAAAGCAATTGAAAAATCAAGTAGGGAGTGCAGAAGTGCTACCAGCTCCACGCCTTAGCCTGGCTGTCCCTCCTCTCCAAGCAAAGCTCCAAACCCAATTATTTAAATTAAATAACTAGTTGCTACAGTCTCCTTGCTTTGTCCCTCCCACCACCCTCAGCTCCATCCACCCCATCCTCCTGTGACAAAACGCTTACAAGAACTATGTGAACAAAGCCAAGGACATGCCAGATTGGGAAGACCAAAGACCACGCTATCTGCACCGTCCTCCTGCCAGGTAATCTGCATCAAATGGAGACAGCTGCAAGCAGCACCACCTCAGGAGAGAAGGACGGGCTGGGAAGAAGTCATTTCTGTCATCCTACTCTTGATTTTGAGAGCAGTGCTAGCTGTTGACATTCCCGGGGACGGGGATCTTTGTGGATTACTGCAGAAGAGAAGGACAAACACAAGGCAGTCCTGGGAAACCTCAAGGCCAATGACCAGCAATTCTTACTTTGAGCTACTATCACTTTGGGCTCGGTTAATTAAAATCAATAAATGCATTTGCTTTGATTTGGATTTTAGGCCTCCACTGAAAAGTACTAAGGCTTTCTTTCACAGATTCACCAATGATAAAGTCAATAATTTAAAATTAGCTAGACATACTGTGAATATTGTCTTGGCAACGTAAGGTACCTCCGAACACGGGGACTCCAGGGAGCGCAGGCATTAGGATTTTAAAGCAGCACCCTGCTGGTGCTGTGGCTGCAGAACAAAAACATTGCAGATACTCCAAAAGACTATGTTCAGACTCAATCAAACACTAGCATTTAGGAATGTTTCATTCTGGTTTCTGGGTTAACCTGCTAGAAAAATAGGGACCACCTGCAAACTGAATTAAGAGTCGATCAGATCACAATCTGTAAAGACCCAACTGTTGAGTCTCACCATGAAAGCATACAAAAATCGATTGGCTCTAAAAATCGTGCCATTAAGAAATGTTTAGTTCTTTGCATAGTTGAGACTGTCAGACCCATGTTTCCCAGCCATTGTTTGCAACAGAAGCTGAAAAAGAAGGTAGAGTTTCTATCCCCACCACTGTGTTACGCAAAACACAAAAATTGAGATTGTCTCAAAATGCCAAGATTTGACAACAGTCTGGATTTGTGTCTGGGTTATGCTGTTACCTAGCAAGGCTGTGACATCTATTCCAGCACAAATACGGGTTTATGTGATCCTTCCCTGAAATTTGAGCTTCATCCACCTCTAAACTTTCAGAAAATGCAGGTCTGTTATGTCTTCTCCTTTCCACAATACCTTCTCTTGTGCTTCCTGCATCTTCCTGGGTCCCAGCCAGGCCTGGAAGCACCAAGTAACCACAAGAAAGATTGCTCCTTGAGATCACCACCCAGGAGCAGGAAATATTATGAGCCTCTTGGGCGGGCCTGTTTTTACTGAAGGAACCACCCTACTTAGCAGATGTGAAACCTTGAATGGATCCAGAAATTCAGCCAACAGCTTATCCTCATCAGCATCAGCCACTATTAAGAATCAACTCACTCCACTGAAGCAGTGAAAATCCTAAAAGGATGGCTCCTTTTGAGAGGCAGTTAGCAACACTATTCTGATCAGCAGAGAGCACAGTATGTATGAACCACATGGCACAAAGGGCAGAGCCCTCAAGTCAAAGGATTCAAAGATGTCCAGCCTGCTTGTCTGCAGAACGGAAGACAAAACTACAAACTGGGTGGGAATCTGGATGCACAGAAAGATCCCCTCTCTGATGCAGCTACCCCGAGGGTGAAACACTGGGAGAATCCCTGCTCTGTTCAGCACAGTATTTAATTACCTAAAGGAAAAACCATGTAAATAGACTTTAAGAGACACACTTGATAATAAATCTATGACAAAAGGCAATGTAGAAATCTGCGCTTTTGAATTTATTATCTGACCTCCCTGCTGAGCATTCCTGTGCAGCTGCAGGATAAAATAAATTGGTCTAGCTAAAGAAACTGTAGGAAACATTTGAATATTCCCTGTTCTGAAATATTAACCTGTGATGCTTCTGACCGTCTCTCTCTCAAGTGGAGAACAGCACAGTTGCAGTGGACAGATCAAGACACTAGGAATTTCACTGAAAGTGAGGAATGCAAAGGGGAGTAGACCCCAGGCCAAGACCCCTACATTGCAAGTGCCAAAGAGTTGTCTTCCTAAAGCTGACTAGAATTTTTTAAAAAAATCAACCTTCATTAAAATACTCACCTGGGAAATGTGCAGCATATGACTACTTAAAGGAACTGGATTTGCTTAGAAATACAGCCAAGTTCCCATATTTCTAAAAGATTAAAGACTTTTTTATCCTTTATCTCTACATTTCTTTTCTTTTCCTGTTTCTTTTAAAAAGCCCTCATAAGAAACTTAGGATGGAAAGGTGACTTCAGTGCACAGGAGACAGACACCATGCCGTTCGTTAAAGCAGACAAATAAAGGGCTCATCCTGTACAGTAGCTGAGCACCAAGACTTTCTGTCAGCTCTAGAAAAGCTTCTGCTTAGCACAACTGAACTGTGGAGGCCATTATTCTGCAGGTTTAGATCCAGCCCGAGTCTCTCTGATTTCATTAAAGCTTCACATAGGCAAAGGGAGACCATGGTCTGCACTAGTCCTTGGAGCCTGACAGCCTCATTGCTTTCCCTCTCACTGCAGCCACCCGAGGAAGAAGAACTGGCACTCTTTATACTACTGTTTATTGTAAAATACATATAACATCATCAACAAACCTTGTGCCCTGCACCTATGGGAGGAGACGTTCCCTGAGCCTAAGTGCTGGCAATCTAATTATAATGCATTCAGAAAACCTCATGCTCACCTTAACACTTTATAATAATGATATTAATCAAAATTAAACATTGTTCAAGGGACACTAACCATACGCTTTAGACTGAAAGTGTGACGGGTAAGAGTGATGGGTAAGATTAGATGAGACACATTCAGCAGACTCCCAGGAGTCTGAAACAGAGGACCACCAACACCACGTCTGCAGAAAAGCAGATACACAGCCATCTCTCATTTGCAGGCACAAACTAGCAGATGGTTTGCAAAACCAGGAAAGCGAACTTAAAGCACCCACCCTGTCTTTTATGACTTCACAAGCATGAGTTTTGCACAGAAAAAATACATGTGTACATCATTAGCAGATGCAGGTCCTAACTCTTCCACTTTGATTATTTCTTTTTAACTGCCTTGTTTCTGACACCCTTTAAAAAGAAGCACAAGGCTTCTCACTATTTATTCAAGATCTTGAAGACAAATTATTCCTGGTGGGTCTTGAGCTCCCCCCATTGACTTCTCAACAGCAGCTAACATCGAGGCCTCATTTCAATGCTCCGCCACTGTCCAGACAAGCTTTTCTGGGTGGGATGTTGAATCTTTACAACAATGAAGATGTGATTGCCCTCTGCTGTGTGTATGCTCACTGTATTTCAGCACTACCACTGCTAACAGAAGTTATTGCTATGCCCAGCCCTTCCTGGAGAGTGCTGCTATTCAGCTGAAGAGCTTATTTTCCTCTTTCTTCAGTGAAGGAAGAATAATCATTTCTCCCTAAGCTCTTCTCCCTCCCTCCCTGGCCAAAGTTGCTTATGATCTGAAAGACTGTCCCAATCTCAGACTTGGAGCACAGGGTTATTACACACTTTGTATTATGTGCACCACCAGAACTCCAACAAGCTGATGATAATATACTTAATGGTGCCAAAATTTGTGAATGTGCCAGGCTTTTGACATTATTTGCCATGAGCATTAATCCATAAACCCTGAGCTGCAGGCTGTCTGCATGTCACCCCAATGACTGGCTGTCAAATCAGGTTTTCAACAGCCTCCAGCATGGCTCAGTCTCCATTAACTCTCCATTGTTAGTGTTGACAAAGGGTGTAACCATGCTCATGGCTAAGGACTTTGGCTGGCTCCTGGCTTATGACCGATTTCTATGGTAATTCAAGAACAGACACTTGGGGGTTTTTTTCTGAAGAAACAACCAGTTTCTCTTTTCTTCCTTCTACCCATGAAATGCTTGTGGCTTTGGGGAGATCTGGAGCTCCTTCTCCAAAAGAGGAAATGCAGTTCTAAAATGCAGCACCCTTATTCTCAGGAGGTCAGGCAAGGCGCTGGAATAAAGTGAGAAAGAGGCCACTGTTTAGGACTTTTGTCACCTTCTTGATCTTTAAGACACATTGTCTACTCTTTCTTAGCTGTGTTACAGCATTCTGGATGTATAAAAGAGGCAGCGACCTTAGGGAATACCACTTCATAGACAGATCTACAATGGAATATAAAGCCAGGGATGGGTCGTGCTCTTTCCTTTCCTGTGCTGTGACATGAGGACTGAGTCACAGAACAAAGAGATGTGGCTGGGAGGGAGCTCCCTGGCTGTTCTTCACTGTTAAATTGACTCCCTTCAGCAGTGTCACGGCTCACAGCTATCGGAATTTACCTGAGGAATGTTAGTGAGCCCAGGTGACACATGAATTTATTTTAGACAAAGGGATGGCTAAAGATTTTCACATTTTTATGTTTAAAACTGTTCCCTGGTTCTTTTCTAACAGCCATTTGCTCCTTCCTCCAAATATCTTCTTGCAAACAACTTCATTTAGAAATGCTTCCAACAACTGCTGTCTGCATCAATTTGTCTTTTGGAGCCTTTTTTATGGTAGAGACTGTCTTACTCCATGTTTTCCAGAATAATGCGTAGCTTTATACTTTTAAATAAGGGATCAGACCTTTATGACACTAAGAGCCCTCTAGTCCTGTCCAAGAGCTGCATAAATGATGCATCTTCCCTTCCCTTCCCTTCCCTTCCCTTCCCTTCCCTTCCCTTCCCTTTTCTCATTTCATAAGCCTCCCCTACCAGTTTCTACCTCAATGCCTTCCCACGGCACATTATGCTACATCATTAAGAACTACTTTATGTGGTTTGGTTTTCACTAATCCCTAGACTAAGGTGAGTCATGCATAGGAGAGGACTGTCTTAATGAGACCAGTTGCTTTTATTCTGTTTATATTAGAGAAAGCAGACCAAGGCCTTTCATGTGGAAGGCGGAGAAGCTTACTATCATCCTATAAGCTCTTTGTACAGCTGCTGAGTGGCCTGCAGGGAGCCACAGTTCAAGCATGCTTAAACCTTTATTTAACAAGTCTTTCACGCTCCTATGTTTAAAACAGTTTCCTGGTTCCTTCCACAAGCCACTTGCCCCTTCCTCAAAATCTCTTCCTGCAAACCACTTCATTCAGAAATGTTTACAACACTTCTGCTGTTTCAAATATTTCAACATAGTCTCCTAGTGAGTGGAATGGTTGCCCAAAGAGCTCTAGTCAACCCCTTAGGTCTATCCCCAGCACACCTGAAGAGTAAGATCTTGAGAGCTGAATATGATCTGGTATTCTGAGGGAGAAAAAACCCCACAGAACAGAAGACAGATTCAGGGCCTATACTGTTAACAACATTCAGAGCTACTATAAGCTATTGAGGTGCACGGGCAGGATACTAATGTGGCAGTCCCTTTCTCTCTAGAACTGAGCGGCCATCTTCCCTCTTCTTTCTCCAGAGTTCAATCCTTTCCTTTTCTCTCAACCGTCAACAGCAACTGCCAACATGGCAAGACCTTACCTCCCTGCTCTCACCTCCATTCCAGCTTTGAGAAAAGCAAAACTAAGCAAGATACTGACATTATAGTGCTTGCAGATCACCTGTTTGTGTTCCGAGTTGACATTGTCCCCCTCATCCATTCTTCATAGAATCACAGAATCATACAATTGTTTGGACTGGAAAGCACCTTTAAAGGTCACCTAGTCGAATCCCCCTGCAATGAGCAGGGACATCTTCAACTAGATCAGGTTGCTCAGAGCCCCGTCCAACCCGACCTTGAATGTTTCCAGGGATGGGACATCTACCACCTCTCTGGGCAACCTGTTCCAGTGTTTCACTACCCTCATCATAAAAAATTTCTTCCTTACATCTAGTCTGAATCTACCGTCCTTTAGTTTAAAACCGTTACCCCATTCCTGCTCTATCTAAGGTGACAGTGAAAATAATAATGAACAGCAGAGAGAGCACAGAGGAGAAAAAAAAACCCTCAAGTGACATAATTTGCCTTGGATACTTATTCCGCGTGGGACTTGGCACATTGAGTGTTTCAATAGAAAAAGATATTTTGAGTATTTATTACATTGTCTGACCTTTCAGGAGCTGACAGATGCCAAGTTCAATATGAAAACCCACCCACCTTCAGACAGTGACACAAACTCTTGAGCTTGTGATATTAATTCCTGTAAGAATACTAAGGGCAATGATGTTTCTTATCAGGTAAAAGGAGTCTTGAGAAGGAGGGAGAACAATTACCAAAGCTAGGAACCAAAAAAGCAGTTTTGGCTGGACTAAGAACAAAGTATAGTGGGTAGTTCTGGCCTCTGCATGTTATGTCAAACCTTAGTAGGTGCAGGCACCGTATCTGCCTTCCTACGTGCTGATACTGAACTAAGAGGATGCAAAACTTAGACTTGTTTTTCTCTGTGGAGAGTGTAGAAACACTCTTCATCTAGAACTCTTTCATCGCCAACATTCAAATAAATGTAATATACAGTTTTTCAAGCTCACTGGGCAGTGAACACCGCAGATACATGTGATCAAAAAGGAATTAAGCAAGTGAATTCAGTTGTCTCCCACCAGCCCCATTTTCATCACTGGTGGCATTACAGCTTTTATATGCGGTTATTTTTAGCATTAGTAAATAGCAGCAGGGTCAGTCTGTGGCAGGCGTGGGAGGGAGCACTGGACTTTATTACCTGCTTTGTTACAAACATCCTAGTGAACCTTACTAAATCACTGTGTCGCTGTGCTTTCCTCACCTATGGAAAGTAATTCCTGTCACTCAGAAGCCTGCAGGGTTTGATTTAGTAATATTAGTGAAGTGCTTAGATGTTAAACCAGGGCAAACCCCTATGATTGTTTACAGAAAGCTGTTGCTGCAATTGGTAAACACTGGCTTGCTCTGCAGGGAGATGACCAGGTTCTTGCAACCTTGGCACAGAGCCTGCCACTCCCCAGCCAAAAAAAACCACCAAAGCATTCAGATGGGTGAGAGAAAAGGAAAGGATTTAATTCTGGAGAAAGAAGAGGGAAGGGACCGCCACATTAGTATCCTGGAAACAGTGGATACCATTGGATCAGGGCATGGAGCAGGAGGCGGAATGCCTTGAGGCCAGGACAACATTCCCTTCCATCTTTCAGTCCTTACAATTACTATAATTCTTGGGAAGAGACTAATCAATCTAATCAGAAACTTATGTAATGATAAGCAGTACCAGATGCTTCAGCATCCCCTTCCTTTAACCCTGCAACGTGTAAGAAAAGGCAGCTTCTTTCTGCCGTCTTGGCTAACGTGTTCCCAAGCCATAATCCATTTTATTACAGCAGAAGCTCCACCGCTACCCCTATTGTCCTCCTTGTGCACAGCAGACCCAGGCAGCAGACGAAGGCAGACGGGCGGAAGCTTCCCCCCCGCCCCCGAGACTTTGCCCTAATAGACAGGCCACCTCGGGGGTCAGAAACGGCGCCCCCGGCCCCCGCTGCGGGTACTTGTTCCACGCCGGGACACGGGGCGACCGTCGCCACCCCGGGACCGGACGGTCGGTGAGGCGCGGACAGGAGGCGGGGCAAAGGCCAACGACCCCTGAGCCAGCCCGAGCTCCCGTCCGTCACTTCCAGTCGCTCCCCGCCGGAACTGTTCGCCCGCCTCAGCCTCCGGAGGCGCCGTGGAACCCGCGGTACGAGCGGGCGCCCCCCCGGCAGCAGCCAAGGCCAGGCCGCCCTCCCGGCGCCGGGACCGCGCGGCGCCCCCTGCGCATGCGCCCTCTCGTCTCCCTCCTCTCGGGTTGTTCCACACCTCCTGCCAGAGGGGAGGGGTGGCTTAAAAAAATGCAAGTTTATCCCTCTATGCATCACCTTTAGGTAAACGGTAAAGCTTCTACCCGTGATCTAAAGTGTCCTTTCATTACTTTACGATGAGCTATAGTGCGTGTGGCTGAAAGAAAGGGCGGGAAGCGCTCTTTGGCTCTTTGCTTCCCCCCTTTCTGCGTATAGGCCGGTCCGGCTCGTCACCCTCCCCGCTCCGGAAAGGGCGGGGCGAGGCGGAGGGTCAGTGCGGGCGTCGGGCGCGCGCCGCCGTGGCTGGGTGTTCGCCGGTCGGTTGCGGCTCGTCGCTCCCCGCCTCAGCCGCCGGCCTCGCCATGCCGCCGCCGGGCCAGACCCAGCTCCCGGACTGGGACGGCCTGAAGCTCCGCGTGCGGACCCTCATCGCCTCCCACCGCGTCATGATCTTCAGTAAGAGCTACTGCCCCTACTGCAATAAGGTGAGGCGGCGGCGGGAGTCACCTCGGCGCGCTCCCCCGCCCGCCCCTCTCCTCGGCCCGGCAGACGCCGGAGCGGGGGCTTTCGGAGCCGCTCCCCTCTCCTCGCCGGCGAGGAGGAGGCAGGCCTGGCTCGGCCCCCGTGCGAGGCGAGAGACATCTTCCCTGCGGGCGCGGGCTCGCGGGGCTGGCGGCCCGCCCCGGGCGGGGGAAGCACTCAGGGGGAGGAGGGTTGGAAAGCAAAAGCTGCGGGGATGCGGCTTCTTGTGACGGCACCCTTGGGGTTTAGACGGTGCCGAAGTAGCGCTGTGTCCGTCCCGCTGGAGTTAAGCGCTAGGTGCCACCCCTTATCGGGCTTGAAATAAGGCGAAGATCCGAACGGGCGTCCTCAGCAGTTCTCTGACTTTGCCGCGTGAGTGGAGGGGTGGGTGAATGTGTGGGAAGTTCTGCACAGCGCGCTTGTTCCTCGGCTAAACAGCTTCTGTGTCTGGCACTTGAAGGTCAGGGTGCTGGTTGCGCTGCTTTCATATTGAAAGTTTGAGCGCCACGTTGGTGTTGAAGTTGGACAAAGTCGTGTCCCTGGAGAGGAAGCGAAGTTAAATTTTCTGCTGGTTTTGGAATTTGAGGTAGAAGGTTTACCCTATCGCAAGAGTGTAAGTTTTAAATGCTGACCATGATGTCTGCTTAAAAAAAAAAACCAAAACAAACCCCATTGGATTAATTGTGATGTTTCGTGAAAAATATTTTTCTAGCCCTGTTTATGCATCAATATCATAGGGTAGCTGTAACTAGCGAGCCAGAGTCATTAAAGAAAAACAGAATCTTCATTAGAATTTTACGATACCATAACAATGTACTCATGGCCCGTACAGAATCTGGGTGTTTGTAGGCATTGTTGTTCTTGGATGTTTACAAAGAGAATGTTATGAAGTGTCAGTTAAACCTCATAATATGGTATTTCATGCGCCCATGATGGAAAAACATAATTGGAACTGTGGGATTAAGTCCTGGTGTTCTTCAATGGAACTGACCATCAGGAAAACACTCAGAAGCTGCAGTCCCATGTGTAGGTTAGGTTTAGTTCCAGTAACTCTTGTGAGGCCGGAGATATTGTGATCCTGTTGTAGAAAACTTAAATGAATATATCCTGTTTCACTTGCAATGTAATTGAGGTTTTGTGAAAGGAAGCTTCTGTGTATGACAGGATAGGCAAAACCAACACCTTCTCTCCAATAATGGTTTGGCAGAAAGATAGTATGGCATAGTAGGCAGCTCAAATCCTTCTAAAATTTGCTTACTTAGCAACTTATTCAATTGAAGTTGTAGCAGATGAAGTAATGATAGGGTAGGAGTCTTGCTCCAGTTTAGTGCAGTTGGCAAAAATGCTATCTTCTGTTGAGGAGAAATTGTTTTTTGGAAGACTTGAGTGTTGTCCATTGCCACTTAGTTGTGCCTGTCTGTGTTGCTCTGTGTGCTTTTAGTGGTCATGATTGCTCAAGTGTTGATATGCACGGCACTCAGTCCAGTGTTTTTGAGATCGTACAAGGATGTAGTAACTTTTTAAACCTTGCAACCTTTTCCTTCGTCTGATTCTGATATTGCAGTGGGGCTAGACTAACACAAGGAGCTTAAAAGAAAGATAGATTTGATTGTAGTTCAGTAATTAAAGTCCAGATTAATGTTCTTTCCTGCATTTGTTCAGAGCTTCACCATTAGGCAGGATTACTTGCTTCAGGGAAACAATCAGATATGAGGAATGTTCTCTTTATTGTCTTGCAAAGGGGAAGAATGAATATCGGGAGTAGGAGGGCCCTCTCTCATGGCCCCTCCTAGGAGGGAGAGTTGAAAGACCCTATATGAATCTTTGTAAAGGAACAGGTGATAAACTTGGGGGGGGTCAGGGGGTGGAAGGAAGAGCTGATGGCTCTAATTACACAGATTTACTTGGTTTACTTTCCTGTTTGGAGCAGGAGAGAAAGGTAATATGATGACCTAAACATGTAGACGAGGTATATATTGCAAAGGGACAATTAGAGGAAGACAGCTTATGAGAGAAGGAAGCTGCACACAAGACATCAAGTGATAAAACAGAAATATCTGCAACAGAGGAGTAACAACCCCTCCCACCGAGGACTTAAAAATAGTGACAGGAATGGGAGAACAATGGTAAATGCAGCCTTCTTGCTAGCTTATCTAGTCCGTAGAATTAATGAAGTGGATATAATTTGAAAGTGTAGTTACAGCTTGGGTACTTAGGATGTAATCACATAGTTTTGAGTTCTTAAAGACAGACGGATATGAATAGTATGCACTGTGTCTGTCTTTTACGGTGGATGGTTATTAGCAATGTGCTTTTGGTAAGATTAATTGAAAAACTGATTATGTTTAGCACTAGTGCAGAGAACACTCATACTCTAAAAGGACCTAAATTGGGGGGGTGGGAAGAATTCTTTATTTCAAATGGATGTAGCCATGCTGGAAGAAAATTAAGATTGTGCTTTCCTTTAGAAAAACACTGCAAATGAATTCTCTAACTGAATTAAGTAGTTGGTTCTCTTCAGTTTAGCTAGTAGCATGAGTAGGCAATTGTGCAGGTCTTTTTCTGCAAATGCAATTTATTGTTCAATTGCTTTAGCAAGGCAGTAGTGGAGAGGGGGTGGTGTTAGAATGACTTCCTTGTGATAACTTGACTGTTCCTTAATATCTTACCACCCTGGAAAGATTAGTATTAAGTAAGATAGACATGCATAAAGAAAACATAGGTTTTTGGCATGAAGAATTGTCAAGTCTGAACACTGATATGTTGAAATTACTTTAAGAGCAACAACTGTGGTTGCATAGAAGTTGCCGGTTATTCTAGCTATAGGTTATGCTATTACTGATTACATTCTGTATCCACAGGAGTTTCTCGTCAATTCAGCTGTAGCTATTGTAGAATGTTAGCTGATATGTGAAACAGCAGACACAGGATATACCATTATCACTTAACGTTACTCTATGAAGCTTATTTCAAACCTGCTTAGGTACCCTAGTGACAGAAAACATCTCCAGGAAGAGTTTTTAAAGTGTTAGACCAATTTCTCAGTTTCAGAGAACTTATCTACTGTTTAGTAGTATCTGGAAATTTTTCTAGTCTCTCTCTTTTTGTGAAAACTGGAAGGGTTTAGTAGGTAAATGAGGCCATTGCATTGGTCAGAAGGGAAGTAAATGGTTGTATTGGTGACCATGCAACCTAGTATCCCATTCCAGATATTGATGGAGGAATTACATTTTTAGGATTTGGAAATTTCCTAGTATGCTGGTGAAGTTTCCAGTACTGTGTGGCTCAGAAATTTCTTGGCCTGGGTTTGCATTAGTTCTATTGAGTTAAGTTTTCAGTGGATCTTTCTTCAATTAGTTAGTCTAACAGCTCTTTTGATCTCATTTTAATTTTGGCTTTTACAATGTCAGGTGGCAGTAAGTTCTCTGGTTTATGTATTGTATGGAGGTTTACTTCCTTTTCATTTCAAAATTGTTTTCTGGTAAATGCAGTTGTTGCTGTTTGCTCCAGTGAGCATTTCTGAGAAATCATTTCCTGTTCACATTATCTAGATATTACTCATGATTAGTGTATGTTATCTTTCTACTCCTCCTAATCATTTTCTTTTCCAAACTGAAATAATCTATTATCTCTTGCCTTTATTGAAGATTTTGTAACTCTGATCATATACTTGTTACTTCCTTTCTGTTTCATTAGCACAACACAAGCATGATCTATTCATAAGTATAAAGTGCAATGACTACTTCTAATTAGGATGCTGACATTTATATAATTTTTTTTCTACCAATCCATATCTTCAGTAAAGATAAAGGTTGCCTAAATGCATTCTTTAATCTGTCCTTTCTTGAACGTAGTACTTCTGTGTTCTACAAGTGTTCTCTGTCCTGTCCTCTGTCAGCTGCTGTTGCAATGTTTTAGCAGGTTTTTATAACAAAAAAAAAAATCCCCACTAATGAAAACTTGTCTGTTACTCTGCTGCTTTGCTGGAAACTAAAACAGCCAAGTAGCTAATTCTGTGACTTCCCTCCAGATTCTGAGTTTACCACTTCCTAGTAGCAATCCCTTTAAGCTTTGCTTCTTAGATCTTTTGTGGCATTCAGCTTGTGCTTTGTAACAGCAGTTGCAGAGCAGGAGGTCTGGAACAGTTCCACTGTCGTTTCCCTTTCATTCAGTTCATAGTAATTCCAGTAAGCCTGAAGGTAATGGTGAGTTTAGGGCAGAAGTTTTTAGGGTCACCTAGATGGTTAGAGGACTGGAGCACAGGATGTGTGAAGTAGCAGCTCAATTTGTTCAACCTTGCAAAGGCCAAGGAAGGATTTTAATTGCTGTCTTCAGCTACTAAGTGGGAAGACAACCAGACTCTTCTCAGTGTTGCAGAGTGAAAGGACAAGGGCCAATAAATACAAGTTGCAACGAGGGATACTCCAATGAGACAGAATGGAAGTTCTTTACTGTGGGGATGGTCAAACATTGGAACAGCCTGGAGAGGTTACGGTATCTCTGTCCTTGTAGAAATTCAGAACTGGAGTGGACAGTGCTTGAGCAACTTGATCAGACTTCAAATTTGGCCCTGCCTGAAGTGGGGAGTTGGATCAGATGACCTTCAAAGGTCCCTTACAACTTAAATAATTCTATAATTTTAGAACTAATGTAATCAGTTATACGAGCAGAGCTTATTTTTGTATATTATGGTTGCTGTGTGATGGGAGGAAAGGCTGAGATAATCAGCTTTGTTGAACCTTGAGAAAAGGAGGCTTAGGGGAGACCTTATCACTATGTTCCAGTATTTAAAGGGTGGCTACAAAGAAGATGGAGACTCCCTATTTACAAGGAGTCCCATGGAAAAGATGAGGGGTGATAAGTATAAGTTAATCCTGGGGAGATTCTGATTGGACACAGGAGGAAAATCTTTCACAATGAGAACAATCAACCATTGAAATAATCTCCCCAGGGTGGATTCCCTGTCATTGGACACTTTTAAGATTCAGCTGGACAAGGTGCTGGGCCATCTTGTCTAGACCATGCTTTTTCCAAGAAAGGTTGGCCCAGATGATGCTTGAGGTCCCTTCCAACCTGGTATTCTATGATGTGATAAGAAACAGACCATGTAGTTGGTACAGAATACAAAAGCTTTATGTTTGTCTGCATAAAACTGAAACTCCAGTAGAAAGCACTGGAATACTCAGCCTTTGGCACAGTAACAGCATGGATCACAGCAACATTAACAACATTTTATTCATCATGTGTTTGACATCTGTAAGCTTATTAGATGTGACTCAACTTACTCTTAGTGAAGTGATGTCAATAAATTTGAGGTTTGTCAGAAAGTTAGTCTTAAAAGATTTCTTCTGAATTGGCAGCAACTTAATGTGCTTTGTTGTTCAGACTCCATGCTGGCAAGGGGATCTGTCACACAGACCTCTAGTGCTTCTTGCTAGAGCTTTTTTCACATCAGGACAGTTATGATTTATTTGCATGAGTAAGTCTGCAAGTTGTATTTCAAAGGAGTAAATACTGACAGATGTAATACTACCTCCTGTGCCATGAGGTATGTTGTCGTCCAACTGGAAGGACAGTTCACAATTTCAATACTACCAGTTTTACAAATAGGAGTTACCATAAAAAAACCTCAGTTCTAAAATGGTACCTAATTTGAATCTGGTAATGGTATACTCCATCCAGCCAGAACTGATGTTAGAAAAACACCCAGAACTCTGTCCAGGCTGGGGAGAATCTCCACTAAGTTGTCATTTAGGATGTGGGCTCATGTAGACTTCTCTTTTTTTTCACCAGCCTCTCCGCTCCCACCCCTCCTTTTTAATTTATTGCTGACTTCTGGATGTTTCTAGGACATGTTCCAGTGATACTGTATCTGAGTGTGTTCATGGCAATGGAGGAGAGAAGCAGCCTTTTAACGACCAAGCATCTTCAGAATACTACTTCTGCTTAAGGGAGAAGAATAGCAATTTAAAAGGTTAAAAAAATGTAACTGTTACATTCTGGTATTAACTCTCTTAATATTTCACAAGCAAGATATGACTGATTTAATAAAACAATGGCAAACAAGTTGGAACTGCTCCTGCCTGATCCTGGAGACTGAAGCAGATGTTGTTAAAGAGCAAACCAAAAATCAGAGCTGGAAAAAAAATTCAAGAGATCATCTAGTCTTGTCCCCTGGCTCAGGGTAGGAGAAGCAGTAGTTCAAACACTTTTTGAAATGTACTTTGAAGCTACTCACTGATGAAGATGGTCATCTGTCTAGGCAATATGTTGCAGTGTCTTGCTATTAGGAAGAGCTTTTCCTTAAGTCTAATCTCAATTTCTTGATGCAGTTCAAGACCATTGGTTCTTATTCCATCCACCACCACTTCTCTTCTTTCTTGAGGTAGTCATTTATTTAAACACGGTTTGTCTTTCCCCATGTTTTCTTTACGTTAAACTCAACGCATTGACTCCTTACAGTAACTGTGCTGTGCTTGTTCTAAAACTCTTCTGAAGTACAGCAACCAAAAGTGAAGGCAGGGCTGGTAGCCATGAGCTGTGCTAGTGCTGAGTTCACCTGAGGAGTATTACTCTTCCTTAGCTTTTTATAAGGTACTTTTTTTTTTTTTTGAATTTACTTGACACTGTTTTGTTTTGCCTGTTATCCTCTACTCCCTTTTTTTCTTTCTTTCCTTAGTACTATCAAGGAATCTGGCTGCTACTTTATCTCTCTTCTTCATGTTTTTCCATATGGCAGTTATTTTCATGGCTTTTGATATCTGTCAGGGATAGAGAAGTCTGCAGCTAAGCAAATTGTATGTAGAAACTTTTTCTTAAGGTAATGAAACTTGTATTGAAAGATTGTTGTGATGTGGACTGCTTAATCTGAATGCTGTTACATAGCCTGGCTTTAAGTGAAGAGCACACAAGACGTGGAAGTAGTGCCAAACTTTACCAAAGGCATGTAGACCTAAGCCTTCAAAGCATAACTGAGCCTTAAAAGCTACCTGCGTATGTCCAACAACCAAGTTTTACCCTGAGCTGTGTGTCAGATCTTGTGAAAACTTTGCTCTGGCATTGTGTCTGTTTCTATTGTAGGTGAAAGAACTGTTCCGGTCTATGCATGTGGAGTACTATGCTTTGGAACTCGATGTAACTGGTAAGTAGAAGAAAAAAATCTATTGCATGCTGCTTATTGTAACTAAAAATAGGTGACTGTGCATGACTTTCTAAGCTGTCTTGAACTAACTGGAGGATATATAAAACAATTAAATCTTAATATATTCAGAGATAAAATCAGTTAGGCTTCAATGTAGACTTTATTACAGGATGCGTTTCTGATATAACTGAAGGAGCCATGTCTCTGAGGAGCTCTATCTTTTGGGGAAAAAAACTATGGTATTTTTCTCCTACCTTGGGTTCTTTTGTGGCTTTAGATGAATTGTTAATGTTTCACTTGGTATATGGGTGACCTTCATAGGGAAAGTTGCTGAGTCATTGGAAGGAAGGTTAAATTCCAGTACCTTGGCTGTTGTTAGTTTGAGTTTGGGGTTGTTTTTTTTTAAAGCCCAAGCTGCTTTAATTTTAATACGTGTGTAGTGCGTTATGCATATATATGTCCGTAATGCATGTAGTTTTAAGAACAAGTAGTGTCTAACAGTAACCTCTTAATTGCATTGTCAGTAAGCTGTTGAATGTCTATTACCAACTTTTTTCTGTACAAAACTTAGTTTCCAATGCGTTTTTAAAGTGATAAAGCTTTATTGAAGTGTTTGTGCCTAAGTGGTGTTTGGGAAAAATGTACTTATTTATTGTTCCAGAGCATCTCTTCTTACTTACTTTCCCTTTTTATTAAAGGTGTGATAATGTGAACTAATTATAGCCCAAAATATACAAAGTAATGCACAGTCATTTTTTTCTGGAATTACTCCTAATTAATAGTGTATTTCCCTTGCAATTGCTCTGATTACTGATACTAAATAAAATACGGTCTTGGAGTAAAAAGATTTTAGTCAAAGTGATAGTGGGAAATTCTCATTGCCACATCTACTGTTGGACAACTGCTGAGACATCCAAATCGAGCCTCTGTGTAGGTGCTGATGATTCAGATGACAGGTCAGGTCAGGCAACGGTAATCTTAAAACTGGAAGGTTTAAGACAGCGTGGTGGGTCGAAGTAGTATGAAGGTAGCTGTAGGGTGAGTAGAAGAGCATGTTCATTTTTCCCATCCCCATAGTCTCATAATACAAAGCTGCTGGGCGAAACTACGTGCGCTTACACAGAATGCACTCCAAAACCAGACAATTCTTATAAAAGAAAAGCTGTCTCTATGATCTCCTGTGATATCTGGAAAAGAATTTTTGTGTAGTACCAAGTGTGACACTGTCAGGAAGAGACTGATAAGAATCCATGAAATTCAGGCACTAAAGTCTATTCTACACTAAACTTCAACTTTACTGTGTTCTGTACAATTACGGCTTGAAGCACCAATTTATCCTTGGTATTTAAGCATGCTCTTTTGAGTAGTTTCTGAAGACTTCCTTATGTTCAGGACGTCTACAAATGTGATGCTCATAATAGAATTGTTTTCTTGGCAGGCCTACAGCATATTTCAGTCCAAACCTTTAATACTTCAGGTTGTTTTAAAAGCTCGCTTCTTGAACATTGTTCTATAATGTGCCTGTTTCTTTTATTTTTAGCCGATGGACCCAGTATTCAGCAAGTGTTAGCAGAGCTAACTAATCAGAGGACAGTGCCTAATGTATTTGTGAATGGAACTCACATAGGCGGCTGTGATTCAACTTACCAGGTAACTTTTCTTTAAAAATCAACTGGAAGTAGACAAGACTACTGAGTGAATTTGCTGTTTGATCATAATTACATTCTGTGTGACATATTACACTGGGTGATCTGGGTCAGAGAAGGCGAAGTCATTCAGTTTTTCTTTGCTCAGAAATGTGTGTGGCTGATTTTTTTTTTTATTTTTTTCTCCCAGGCTTATCACGATGGATCACTGCAGAAACTTCTTGGGGATAGCAAAGACACAGAACCCTACGATTATGACCTCATCATTATTGGTGGTGGCTCAGGTGGACTTGCGTGTTCCAAGGTATGATGTGAAAATTGCATTAAAGAGCAGGTTGTATATGAAACTTCTTCAAAAGTTCGTCTCTCTATTAATCACAGTAGTATAAAAATAGTCTGTTTTGATGGTTATTAACATTCAACTTGCTAATTAATGAATCAGTAGTGGTCTAGTAATGGGCTCGCTCAGGAGATCATGGTGTGTGTGGACCAGTTTCTAGCCAATGCCTATTCAGGTCTGGATCTTAATAATAGGTTTTAGTTTCCTGGCTGAGGGTGGAACCAAAGGTTTTTCAAGTATCTCTCTTCGTGTGTAGTCCACAGGGCACTTTAACACTTCCAGACAGCAATCTGGAAAACTTAAAGGCTACTCTTGAAGTACTTTTGACTGCTTAGGATTCAGGATCATCAGTCATCTAAAATGAAGTGCTTTCAGCTTTTCTCTCAAGGGACTGGTTCATACTTTAGTTCTCTTCCTAGCTGCTTTTTCAGAAATTATAATAGAGATTGTGTACCTCTTACACAGGTAGCTGTTGTTCAGAGCGCCACGGGACCTAAGGTGTGGATTCAGTTTTTTTTTTACTTGTGGGATTTGAACACACGTTCCTCACCTCTCAGCCAGGTGTCCTAACCGTCAGTTTATGGTTTGGGCATGGTGATGTTATTCTTGACAACCTTGGCAATTGTTGTACAACAATACAGTTAAGGGTGCAACTTTCACTAGATAAATGTAAAGGAGGCACGAGAAGGTGACAATTGAATTCTTCAATTGGCCAGTTGGGTATTTTCAGAATGCTCCACATCTTTCCTCACAGTGCCTTCTGGGACATCAGTTATAAACTTGGTGATAATTACCAAACTCTTCAGTGTGGGAGAGATCAGGTATTCACAGAATACGAGATAGTTGGCTAAATGTTGTTTGACCCAGGATTGCAGTAACTGTACAGGAGTTCTTAAACAGATTTGTGGCACCTAAAGACTTGATCCAGGTCCTCCAAAGATCAAACAACAGGTAGATTCAGTCAAGTGCCTGGTAGTTCCTTGGATAGAGTAAGGATACTGTTCAGGTTGGAATGGACATTAGGACGATGTCTAGTCTAAGCTCCTGCTCCAAGCAGGGTCAACTGTGAGATCAAACAAGATTATGGAGGACCTCATCCATTTGGGTCTTGAAAATAGCCAGAGGTGAAGGTGGCACAGCATTTCTGTGAAGCCTGTTTCAGTGATTGAGTGTCCTCATGGTGTGAAAGTTTCTTATATCCAGTCTGAAACTCTCTTGTTTCAACTTACAGCCATTATCTTTTGTCCCTCCACTTCTCACTAGTGTGAAGAACCTGATGCAGTCATCTTAATGACCTCCTCATAGATATTGGAAAGTTGATGTTGGGTCCCCTCCAAATCCACCTTTTCTCCAGGCTGAATGTGTCAAGTTCCCTCACCCATCTCAAAGGGCTTGTGCTCCAGCCCCTCGAGCATTTTGGTGCTCCTCCGTTGAACTGTCTCCAGTTTATTAACATCACGTGGTTTTTTTATTCATAAACATGCCAAGGCAGTCCTGCCCTCCTGAGAGAAAAGGAGAGCTAACAGCATAAATATTTCCTTGGGTGAGGTAGAAGAGGATCATGGACTGATAGGCCCATCTCATACCCTCTTTGGATTGTGGCTTTTGGCAGTATAGGATGGTATGGATGCAGCATTGAGCGTAAGCACCCATTCAAAGTTTGGAAGAAAGTAAGAGGTTTTTGAGGGATTTCAATTTTTGTCTAGTGAAGGAGGTAGAAAAGCCATATATGATAATGAGACTAACTAGCAAAGGAGCCTTCTGTAAGTGCTAAGTATGTTGTGACTGTAAATGAGCAGACAGGCTTTCTTGGTCAGGCAAAAGTTCAGTAATGCTGACTTGTCTCTCCATCTTTTATAGGAAGCTGCTGCCTTGGGCAAGAAAGTAATGGTATTAGATTATGTTGTTCCAACGCCTCTCGGAACCTCATGGGGTGAGCTTCTGTTAACTTGTATTTTAAGATGTTTGAGTGCCAGTGATACATACTGAGTTGTTAGATATTATCGATTTGTGTTCTTAGAAGTTGTGGCTGAATTCTTGTAGTTCTGGAACACAAATAACAAACAAGCTGTTTTCCTGGCATGCCTGCTTTTCTAGACAGTTATTTCTGTTTTGTGCATTGCTAACTCTCAGTTCTTCATCAAATGTTGTTCTAGTTCTGTTCACTTTCAAATCGTGTCCAGATAGTGTGTGTGCATGTTCACATTCTCATGTTTGTGGGGTTTTTTTGCCTTTTAGTTCATCTAGTTCTGTTTTGTGGACAACTGATCTAGGCTACCTCTAGAACAGTGTGACTATATGGCTATGCATGCCTCACCTTGCCATAATTAAAGACAGCTGCTGTCTGACCTTATTAATCCTATTTACAGTTGAGAATGAGTAAAGAACTTCAAGTTTATTGAGTCGAGGTATTAATATGTTTCCATAGCTCAGATTTCAAACAGATACGTATTTCAAATTCCACATAATAGGTGATACTAAAATCTAGGAAACACTGGGCTTTTTGCCTTGCTTACTTGCCAGTCTGCTTAAAACCTGAAGCACTCTGGGGTAAGTATCCTGGATCTGTGTTTAAGACAACATGCTGTACCCTTCTCGGCTCAGTGAGCGAAGTAACCTCTTAAACTGAGTACAAACTTGTAAGCTTAATGTGTTCATTGTGTTTTAAAATGTCTCTTACAACAGAAATTTCATGTTACTTATGTAGCTATAGCAAACGTCACCAACTGCTATATGGGTGATTATACAGAGCATATTATAGGAAAAGCATAAATACCCTGTTCATGCAGGTAATAACATGGTTCTTTCCATCTTAGGACTTGGTGGCACATGTGTAAATGTGGGTTGCATTCCTAAGAAGCTAATGCATCAGGCAGCACTTCTGGGTCAGGCACTCCAAGATTCAAGGAAATACGGGTGGCAGTATGAAGAACAAGGTTAGTAAGAACACAGATCACAGACCAAGACAGTGTACAGATGAGCCTCTGAGCTTAAGATCGTTCTTGTACTTTGGACTTAGTAAACTAGAGGCAGGGTTCAGTAATTTTCTTAGGTGAATCAGAAGGCATCCTCCTTCTTGAGTCATAGAAATCTTTAGGATTAAAAGCTAATTGTGTGTTGTTCCCTATATTATCTGAATTAAATGAAAGAACTTCTAGAATGGACTTACTTTGTATAGTAACAAGTCGGGTAAAAATACTAGCATGGTAGAACAAGACTTTAAAATGTATCCTCATTACTGATGATAATGATGTTTTCTTAGCGTGATGTACAATGAATAAGACAAGCTTTTCTTTAAGGGTTCATTGCACTCTTGATTTCTTTAAATATGAAATTCATGTCTTGTTTCAGTTAAACACAACTGGGAGGTCATGGTAGAAGCAATTCAAAACTACATTGGTTCTTTAAACTGGGGTTATCGAGTGTCCTTAAGAGAGAAGTCTGTGACGTACCTGAATTCTTATGCAGAATTCGTTGAACCACACAAAATTAAGGTATGTACTGTGTTTAAAACACATAGTTGGGAGAGAAAATGTGTGTTCTAAGACTGCCTTTTAAAATCCAACAAGGAAGAGGCTTCATCTTGACATTGCCAACTGAAGTAAACTGAAGCTAAAGCCTCATTTGTGAAGTTATTGATTCAAATTATTATTGTACTTTAGCAGATGCCACGGTGTTTGCAAACCTAGTAACTGTTATGTAAGAGTAATGTGGATATCTGTGAACTTACGTCTTGCATGAAAAGAGTAAAGTGGTCTCAGTGGCTGAGTTCATGACTGAAGTCAGCAGCCTGAGTAGGGGGGGGGAAAGCTTTAGCTGTACAATTTTGCCACTTGGAAAATCTTCATACAAAAAACTATTGAAATTAAATTCAGATTAAGCACTTGCGTAACAGCACTGCTAGAACCTTATGCTGTATCAGCAAAAGAATGAAACTGTCAGTTTTGCAAGATAAAACGTGTGCTGGCAGTCTTGCTGTTAGTTATCATATTGTAGCAAGGTTAACTTAGAAGAAGTGCATATTGAAGACAACTGTCTGGTTCAGTGGGTGTAATTGTCTGTTTTCAATGTGAGTTTATGAAGGCTGAGCTACATGTGTTTCAAACCAAGAGACTAGCACTGAAAAGGTAGTAGTATGCTCAACTTGTGTCATCTACCAACTGTTCTAGTGTTCAGGTATGCAGGTCATCTTAGTCTATAAATGAAGTAGAACAGAAAGACTTTCAGCAGGAGGTTGGACTGGATGACCTCCTGAGATCCCTTCCAACCTGAATTACCTCATGACTCGATGGGGAGGAAGTTTCCCTTCTGTGTTGGAAAATAACTAGAGCGAGAATAAATGTCAGATTTTGAGATACATCGACAAGATGAAATTTCCCAAGACCAAGGGCCTCTAGAGGTCATATAAGTTTGAATTTATTTAAGGTTGTGTCTTAGGCCCTCTAAAATCATGTAACTAGATACTTCTTTTAATGTCTACATTTGCCTAAGAACTAATTGATGTTATTCTTTCACTAGTATTGTGTTAGCCTTCTATTGGAAGTGAGGGGCGGGGGGGGGGGCTTAATTTGTTGTAGCTTTTTATAACTTGAAAGTAAAGTTGTTATGAACAATTCAATCTAAATGAGTAGGTGAAATGGGCAGGATTCAAAGAGTAAATGATTTTATGTGCTCCAAGTAATGTGAGAAAAGTCTCATAGTTTGTGATTTAAACCTATTATTCTTCAGTGACCTGCATGGTTTCTCTAAATGCATTAGTTCTCGTTTGAAACTGCTTGTTCTTGATTCTTAAACATATCCACAATATTTAAGGGGAGGATTACATAACTTTTTTACTTTATCTTAAAACCTGTTCCTATGATAAAGATTTTCTTTACTGTGTCTATATAAACAGGCAACTAATAGGAAAGGACAAGTAACCTATCACACAGCAGAGACTTTTGTCCTGGCAACAGGAGAAAGGCCTAGGTATCTGGGTATACCTGGAGATAAAGAATATTGTATTACAAGGTGAGATGAAAATCTGTAATAAACTGAATTCTTGTCCGCTCTGGTGTTTGCAAAGACAAACAAGCTTGTGTTTAAAGTACCTTGTAACTTACACTTCTTTTCCTTTATAGTGATGACCTCTTCTCCCTGCCTTACTGCCCTGGCAAAACTCTAGTTGTGGGTGCTTCCTACGTGGCTCTAGAGTGTGCAGGATTTCTTGCTGGTCTAGGTCTAGATGTCACAGTGATGGTGCGTTCCATACTCCTTCGGGGCTTTGACCAAGAAATGGCAGAAAAAGTAGGTGCTCACATGGAAACACACGGCGCAAAGTTCATCAGGAAGTTTGTACCTGTTCAGGCAAGTGCTTTCTTTAGGTTTCTTCACTCCATGCAAAGTTAGGAATAAATGTTTTATGAGATTAAGCTTTTTTTACTACTGAATGATATGTTAGTAGGTCAAGGTTTGAAGTGACAATGTAAGTGAGCTCTGCTGCTTAAGGTCATTCTAAGTTTGCAAATATTTATACAGGTTGAACAGCTGGAAGAAGGCATGCCTGGAAGACTGAAAGTGACAGCGAAGTCTACTGAGGGACCAGAAATCTTTGAAGAAGAATATAACACTGTAAGCATTTCTGGATTTGACATAACTGAATATAGCAACACATGAAAATGTATTAAAATACTTTAAAAGTTGTTCAGGAAAAAAATAAAGGGAAATATTGCTTGAAAAATTGTTCACATAAATTACTGGCAGAAAAAGATACATGAAAATTCAATATTCATCTTCAGTTGAGCCCTGTCATCAGAATGGGTGAAACTTTACATGCCTGGAATTTAGTTCATATGAACAGCATTGTTGCTTCTATTTTGTTCTGATATTAATGTTTTGCTGTTTGTTGCATCTCTGGAACAAGTTGCACATGGTGGCTCTTTAAAAAACTTTCAGAAAACTCACTTCAATCATATGCTTCACAGTTTTTTCAGAAAGACCAGAGTAAGTGTTATGCTGATTACACTTCTCTTGCATAAAATTACTGCATTTAATTTTTTTTTTAGGTTTTGATAGCCATTGGTCGTGATGCATGTACCAGAAATATTGGTTTAGAGACAATTGGTGTCAAAATCAATGAGAAGTGAGTATTGCTTAATCCCCTTAAACCGCTGAATGCGATGATTTTATTTTTCTTACTTCTTCAACAATACCTAATCATACTGGTGCTTTTTTATTTTTTTAAAATCCTCACTCTTATACCTGGCAATGATGTGAGCTTTAAAAACCCTTTCCCTGCTGGATTTGAGCACAGTTGTGCTTGCCTTCATTTCTTTAATGTGTATTTCATAAAAGAACTATTCTGAATGAGTTAATACCTACTTGTTGGCCACTGTGCTTAAGGAATGGATTTAATATATTTTCTTAATTTAGTTAGGAACTACAGTTTAATATTCTGTTAAATTAAATGTTTTAATCAGCTCATGTGGCAAGTTAATCTAGGAATTTAAAGAGGCAGCAAACTACTTGCTTCCTACAGTTTTAACTTTTTTTCTTGTTTCTCCCTGGTGTCAGTGCAAAACTGGTGCAAAGTAAGAGGCAGGATTATGTTGTTCAGGAGAAACAAAAATTAAGATCAGGTTGCAGCAACTAACAGCTTACTAAGCCAACTTAAACATGTGAGTGATACTACAGCTCTTTTTCCCATAGGGGAAAATGTACACTGGAAGCTGTATAATAATCAAGTAAAAGATTATAAATCCAAAGGTGCCCGAGTAACTTCATTGTCATTGGACATGCACTGTTACTCAGGTCAGAACTGGCCCACGGAATACTGACTTCAGCTATGTGTCAGTGTTGGAGGTAATTGATGCTCTGAAGGGTTTGCAGTTGGAGTAAAAAAGGCATAAGCACATTTAATAAAATGTGCTCAGTACTTATAATTTCTTTGTAGCAGAACTTCTCTGTTTTTTGCTGAGCTCTGAGGAAGGTTATGATACTGAACTCTACTGTTTTCTGTTTGTTTTAAAGGAATGGGAAAGTACCTGTAAATGATGAAGAACAAACCAATGTGCCTTATGTTTATGCTATTGGAGATATATTGGATGGAAAGCTTGAACTTACTCCAGTTGCTATTCAGGCAGGGAAACTGCTAGCCCGCAGGCTTTATGGTGGTAGTTCCACAAAGGTAAAGCTATAAGAATACAAATTCAACTTATTTCTATGCTTTTTGCCTCAAAATTGCAGTAACACAGGTTGATTTGTCCACTTGACTGTGGGTACTGCAAGTGTTTTGTAAGAAAAAAAAATGCTAATACAACTTTTCCTGTTTTTATACTGTATAGGACTTGCATAGTCTAAATGTAACTCTTGTTTTTTATTTTTAGTGTGACTATGTCAATGTACCAACAACAGTGTTTACTCCTTTAGAGTATGGCAGCTGTGGGTTAGCTGAAGAAAGAGCCATAGAAGAATATGGAAAGCAAAACTTGGAGGTGAGAACACTCAAGATTTGTTTAACTTGTAGCTTGAGAATGTTTTTCGTGGACCTTGCAGTTGTACACTCAAGGCATAGTGTTAAAAAAAAAATAAATTAGAAGGTTAGCTAGATAGCTCTTTGATCGTGGAAGTGGTGTCATCTGGCTGGCAACGTACTGGACTCCCAGAAATCCAGGACTGAACTTGATAATGTTAGAATTGTGTGTAGCTATTTGCATGCTGCCGAGAAGCATTTGACATCAGGGGGCTGAACTCAGGTAGCAAAACTGTAGGTGGTTTTTTTTGATGTCGTGAATTAAAGACTTATTGCTGAAGTATACCAGACTCCTGGGAAGAGCTGTCTATTTTCTGCTTATTCACTGTACTTGAATTGGGAATTAATTTCTTCCTGACCCATTCTTACAGCAATAGGAGTATCGGGCATAACTTCCCTTTTCTGTGGTAATTTCTGGCTTCTGCACTTCTCTGAGCAGTTTCATTAAAGCTGTTTGCATGCCTTGTGTTTAACTCCTTGCCTCTTTCAAATACACTTGGCATTATTTAGCTTTTGCTGTTAACTGTTTTGCAGAATACATTTAAACTTAGAGTAACTAGATATTAATTTTGTACAACTAAAGCAGTTCTCTTTCTCAAAGTACAATCTTAAAATGCTCTGTCTTATAGCTGTTGCTGTTTTAATCAAGTATTTAAGTCGGGATGCCTGGTTTGAGTGAAGTCTTCCTCTACTGACTTTTGGAGGATGGACTCTTTGGGCTGGGGGGAAGCAAAAATCACTGTCTTGTCTAGTTTATGTTACGAAAATCTAGTGAGTTAAATGTCAAACCACCTATTTGTAAAAACATTAAAAATTAAAATTATGTCTGATTGAATTAATTCATCAAAATCTAATGCTCTTTGTGTTGTTGTCCTCCCAGGTTTATCACAGTTTGTTCTGGCCACTTGAATGGACAGTACCAGGCAGAGATAATAATACTTGCTATGCAAAGATTATCTGCAGTAAACATGAGAATGTAAGTAGCAAGCTGGAATGGGTATGCTGAGTGTATTCTTGGAAATGTCTTTTTAGACTAGCCAAAACACTAGTATCTTTTGGCATGTCTCAGTGCAGCTCTACCCATTCTGTTAACATAAGTATTTGTTTTAAGAGATCTAATAAATTTGGAGAGAGCTGATTGTTTTGTTTGGGGTTTTTTTGGTATAACAGCTGTTTGAGCAAGTGGTAGCTTTATACCTTTTGAAACTTCATCCCGAGTTCCTATTTTAAGGATAGACTTGTGAAGAAATTCACCAGAGTTTTCCTTCCAAGTAGGTTTTGAGTAAGTACTATCTGGTGTCTTGCTTTAGGTTGCTGGACCTTGTGGGTTTTGTCTTTTGAAAAGTGCAGTTTTCTGTGTTTAATAGGAACTTGGAAAACGTGGTTGGTCCTAGAAAACTCAGTGTTGAGAAATGGGAATTTCTAGTGATCAGTAGGTTCTTGTTCCAAAAAATGAGTGCCAATACTGTCCAGTATTTTTCCCCAAAACTATGTGGGACAACAGAAAAACAAAGGAAGATTTTTGGTGTTTAAAATTACTTTGGAGAGAAAGAATGATATGATGAAATAGCATGGCTTTTAAGCTAAGAGGAAGTAAGCTTACTCTTTTCCTTATTAGCCCACCTAACCCTTTCTCAAAGACTGCAGAAAGGCTCAAAGTTCTGCTTTTATTGGAGCCTTATTGGAAATAATCCAAGTGAAAACACAATGGAAGGAGGGACTTTATTTAGATTTCAGTGTGAAAGGTTTTTTCCTAGGATGCTGGAGTTTTTTTTGTTATAGACTCTGCTATTGACCTGCTTGTGTAACATGTAATTTTTATAGTGGGAGTTATATACTAGTGCTCTTGTTAAACTTTACCTAGTACTTTACCTAGTACTAACTTCTGTTTTATTTCTCACCTGTCTTAAAGAATCGTGTAATAGGATTTCATGTTCTTGGACCTAATGCTGGTGAAGTTACCCAAGGTTTTGCTGCTGCAATAAAATGTGGTCTCACCAAAGAATTACTTGATGAAACAATTGGTATCCATCCAACTTGTGGAGAGGTAAGGAAGGGGGTAGGGCACAACTTGATTTAAAATCTTTTGAAGATTGTTACCTAGAGGCAAGGAAAGAATACTACATTGTATTTTATGGGATTTATTTCGTATTTGCTTAACTTCTAACCATAAGATATTGCCATGTGATAGGAGATGTTAATTGTGCACTGCAACTTGTTTTCCATTGTAACAGTTCAAAGAAGTATAGTATTGTTACTTTACAAGAGGAGACCGATAGCCATGTGGATGATGATACAGAGCAAGAGCAAATAAGCTTGTTCTTTTGGTGTCTTACAGGTATTCACTACAATGGATATTACAAAATCTTCAGGACAAGACATCACTCAAAGAGGCTGCTGAGGTTAAACCTGCTGTTTTACATGTTTTCATGTTCTGCACGCTTGGTTCTGTGGAAGCCCTAATACATCCAACTGCTTTGCAGTGAAATAAACATTTGCATCAGTACCACTGTATGTACTGCAGCTGGGAGCGGTGCCTTTGTGAGGCTTCCTCAGTAAATAGTGTTGCAAATGGAAACAGTAATACAGCAGGGAAATCTTGAACTGTAAATCCTGACTTTGCTTGGAATCAGCACTACTGTGCTTTTTTGACGTTCTGGCTCGGAACCTTATTGTGAGGTGAGCTACGACTGATGGCTACCATGCAAGGTTGGGAGATCTCTTCGTCCAGTCAGATGACTGAACTCCTCCTGAAGGAAACTCTTAAGTTGCACAAACTAAAGTTAACGTTTCTAGGCTCCAGTGTCTTGTAAAAATGCCTGAGATAGAGGAATGTATAACTGAACGATTCTTGCCAACAGTTTACAGTTGACTGATTTACCTTTTTTGATGCGTTTTGTTTTACTTAATTGTATAATTAGTTGAGGCAAGATGGCACAAATAGGATGCAATGTTGAGTAGTGCAGTTCAAGCACTAGTCTCTCACCTCAACCAGTCTAAAACTTCAAAGTAATCTAAGACATCACTGTTGTTCACATTCATAGTTGTTTGACCTCAGGTGACATCATGTCTTTAAGATAAAAATTTCAGTTGTAGGCATCTTTTGTGTCAGGGTTGAAGAGCATAAGCGCAAGAGCTTGTCAATTTGCTCTTGCTGTTTATGACTATATTTAGTGATAATAGTCTCAGATCTGGTTTCAGCTCTGCAATGTAAAACTGCACAGAACTCAGAACTGTTAAGTCTGTACTCCTGTGTGGAGTATTGAAGTCTTAGAGGAGCAGAGTGTGCGAGTAGGTGCCTGCCCGTGATGGTAATAAGTGTTGTATAGAATTTCTTTGAAGCATGTGTTGCAGCAGAGAACAATGACTTGGTGTGCTATCATGCTTTCTGTAGTGTTGTGTACAGTCAGTTCTCTGAAGCTTTCTTCCACCCCTAGCGTTCTGCTCTGGGGGAATTGTGCTTGAATTTGGTTCTTAGTTTTGTCCAAAGAGATGTTTCGAAAGGCTACTCTGAACATTGTATGATAGTAAACAAACAGTTTTTAACTATTTAATCTATGATGTACCATGGAATTTGAAGTTCAATAAACAACTCATACAACACTTTGTGGTGTCTGACCTCATGGTTTATGTTATTGCATGCTTGAGATTTCATTGTGCTTCAATTATATTGTTTATCACATGCAATAGTAAAACCTCTATAGACTCATGCGTGCTGTAATCTTTCAAATGGAGAAACAAGTTGTCTTGCTGCATCTGGGGGCTTGCTCAAGAAATCTAATGTGCTTCTATTTCAGTATGTAGAATTCTCTGTTTAAACTGAGAATACGGTTTTATACGACTTCTGTATACTCCAGAAGATCCTAAATATATATATTGTAGTGTTTAACTGCAATGTAGCTGAAAGATGCTCAGTAGAATCTAGCTAGTGTTAGCAACAAATCTTGCTGGTGTTCAAATTTAATAACTCTTGGAGTCTTTGAGGTTTTGCTGTGGGTGCCTAGTAGCCATGCAAAATATTTCATTTGACAATGGGGACACTTGCTGAGCTTCTAGTGTTGCTTTGTGGCAGAGCTCTGGTGAGTTACTTATTCTAGTCTCATAAAAATATTGCATAGAGCCACCTGCTTGCTACCACTTCTGCATTAGTGACCTTAAGAGTGGCACTGCCAAAATGTTGCATGCCTGAAAGTTTGCTTCTTAATAGGTCAGATGTTATGGTTTGAAGTAAAGTAGGCATAATAGTAGTGTGGAAGTGACCTTAATCTCTAAGTTGAAGGGGATGAACCAGAGACTCATCTAAGCTGTTTTAAAAAGTCAGGGGAGATCAGGGTGAACAGCTAGTAGCAGGTAGTATGTTACAGACTTTACACAATCTCAACAGCTGAAATGAAACTTAGTACTAACAATAAAACATTTAGAAGTTTTTATATCATGAGAAACTGACTGCTAAAGGTGAAGTTTACTTTGTGTAGCCATGTTATAGAGGAAGTAAAGGAGGAAACAAATCAAGGCAGTGAATGATAACTTCCTGAATCTACTATTAGTAAGCACTAATTGAGTTTTATTTCAAATTTAGATTTGATTTGCAGGTTCACGTTAATTGATCAGTAATTACCACTTGCATATCTGTAACAGTGTACTAATTGCAGATGTTTATGTCAAACTTGCCCAGGCTGTCAACTCTAAGTGATACTTTACAAGCATTGAGCGCTCTGTACAGTTAGTCTTTTAAGCTTTAAACTCTCCAGTTAAAATATACAATAAGTAGCTAATAGCAAGAGCAGTATTTTACGTGAACATGTAGCGTGTGTTTCAGTAGGCTCACATGTAAAGTAAAAGGTGCCATGACAACAAGACCTAGTTAAAAGCCAAAATGTTAAGCTTGACAGTAGATGTCAGAGAAGAAGATAGAATCTGAGAAGTAAAAACCTGTAACAGCCAATACTCCTAAATGTACAGTCTGACATTGTTTTCCCAATATTTTTTGTTTGGTCTGTGGCTGACTTAAATAAGTAGAATGGCTTCCTGCTTCTTTTCTTACGTATTCTGCACCTAGAGTCTACCTGTTATATGACCCTAAATGCTTAAGTTGTCAGTTATCCCAGGTATTTGGGCCATATTGTCTCTCATTCTCAAAGCTCTCTTTTGCCCAGTATTCTTCAGGCTTGTTGTGTCTCAGTAATGCATTATTTATAAAACTGAAAATGAATCAAAAAAATTGCAGGCCCAGTATAGTGGCCAAGTGTGCGGGGAATTTCCTGATGTAGTTCTGAAAAGGCTTTGAGACAGCTTTTGCCCTTTTCATTATGTTGCAATTTCTACAGTTTCTGCTGGTCTGCCCTCTGACAAGAAACTTAATGGGGAATGGTGTACATTGTGGTGCAATGAGGTGTAACAGCTGAGTTGTTAGCTTGATAAAAGAACTGTGAGAAACAGACATCAGTTTACACAAGCTGATGAAATAATCCTCAACAGGCCAAGTAACTTCGAGTAGTAAGCACTAGCGCTTTCTCTGTATGTATGTTTGCTTGACTGACAAGAGTAGACACTTAAAACTACAGAGAGTCTTTGATTGTTAAGCTACATAAACAGCATTTAAATGAATACCTGCTTATGTTTGTCTTCAGTTTTCAAACTTACTTTGATGGAAACTCAGCTAATGCAGTTCTAACGGGTTAGAATGCTGTAAAATAATCTTCCCTCTAGCTAACAAGGAACAGATGCCCTGTCTTGAAACTCATTTGCTCCAAATGGTTAGTGAGTTTGAGCAGCACAAACATTCAAGCAGTGACACTAAAGGCAAAACAGTGTGTTTACACTTCTGTTGTCACAAATGATGTTCACCACATTCAGAATGGATGTTCTGTGTTCTTGAAATACTCTGATACTTCATACTGTAATACCAGGAACCTTTTATAGGCTGCAGTTGGAAAATACTCAGTTGCTTACTGCTTTTAGATGAAGCAATGTTTTGTCTATATCACTGATAATTATGGCACTCTGTATCTGGACTGTAGCTTTTGAAACAGTGGATAAACAGCAAAGCTGTGTGGTTTTCTAATTTACTGGGGAAATTTACCCTTTCCAGGTCTAGGAGTGGTTATGATTATAGTTATTGTAAACATGGAAAACACTTAATCATCAAATTAGTAGATGGCTTTCCACATAGCATGAATTTTAATTATATTTTGAGCACAGCAATGTGTTTTGAGTAACGCGAGCAGCTAGTTGGCCTGTGCAAGAACTGTGGGGGCAAGACAGAGACAAAAGGGGGAGTTGAATATTCTGTAATAAGCCTTGAAATGCCAGAATAAGGCGTGAAAGATTTTTTTCTGTGTAACTATACTACTTAAAGTTTCAGATTCTCACTATTCCCTTTGGAGTGGCTTTTGGCAAAGACTTGAAGTGTTTAGCTTTCTTCTGCACATCTCAAATACTGGGAGAAAAGAAAACTGAAAAATACTCTTTTTAGCTCTAGAGTGGAGTTCCTGTATGTTTAAATCTTGCACTTGTCAAGTCTCTTCAGAATATTGGCAAAGGAAAAATTCCTGGATGTGCCTTAGAAGAGGTGGGAACAGCAAAGGAAGGAAAGGTCAAGTGCTTAAATTAAAACAAACAGTGGATCTAATGAAGCAAACCACTTTTTTGTGGGTTTGCAGCACTATATAATCTATTCTCAAGCTTATAATTCAAGTAAATGAAGAGACAGGTTAAGAACTGCTTAAATGACCTTTTTTTAATTGACAGTACACAGTGAGTGTGTGTTGTGTGAGTGAACATCTTCACCTCCATTAAGGTGTATGAGCTTACAATTTGGAGCTGAGTTGCGTAGTTCCCAGTGCTGCCTCTAAAAATAGCAACCATCCTTTAAGGTAATTTATTTGCGTGGCAAAACCAGGAGCAGTCAAAAGTGTTACCGTGACAAGATGTTTGGGAGGCAGCACTGCCTGTTAACTGGAAGGCAGGACAGAAAATAGCATTTGGGTTTTTTTGCAGAGGAAATGTCACTGGTCTGCTGGTTACTTGTAATTCCTTTTGGACCAGCATATATGACTAAGTCATGTTTGTGCCTGCATTGTGGCCCTTGCTCTGCAAGGGGAAAAATTATCAAATTACCAAAACCACCTGTGTATGTGTCTGCAGGGAATGTATTTGGGTAGGGAAGAAAAGAATGACTGTCTTATCTAGAGATTCAAGTAGAGATAGCAGAGTTTGGAGTGGTTTTGAGCAATAAGTATTTTCTACTAGCTTTTCTTTAAATAACTTACCACTTTTGCGATGCTTACAGTCCAAACATTATGGTGGTGAAAATCTAAAAAGTTTATCTTTGATTTCTAAATAGAAAAAGTTGTCTTTAAGGAATTTTTGGAAGATGTCATTTGTAATAAACAAGGTTTGTAATCAGCTTAGCGGCTTTGTTTTGTCTGTTGAAAGGACAAAAGTGCTATTTCTATAGTTAACTTCATTAAAAATGACTTACTGCAGTCTCCTAGTTTTTTCTGAAGTACAAGAGTAGGAGGGTTTCTGTGTGTACGATGTCCTACAAGGAATCCTCTCCTGTGTAGCTACATGTAAGCTGTACCTAAATGGACTGAGAACCAAGGTTTTGTGAGTGTCTGGGCAAGAAATTCCCTTTAAGTAGTACTTACACGTTGTTGCTGTTTGCTTTTAACAGGCTGGTAGTCGTGGGTGGGTGCTGGCATGGTTCCCCACCTTCTTGCCTTGTAAAAATGTGACTCTTGGAAACCTGGCACTGACTTCCTTATGTAATGTTCCCTTTGACATGCTCTGGCTTGGGGCTTGCCTAGTGTGTAGGCGGAGGGCAATTTAGAGCACTCATGGGGTCTGAACTATTGCAGGTGGTGACTGAGTAGAAGTCATGGGCTGGCATTGTGCATTGGTAGGGCACGGAGCCCATGCTGGCAAAGGTTGGGCAGAAGAGGAAGGAACTGGGGGGGTGGTGGGAAGGATTGGCTTCATCTGGGATTTTTCACCTATCATTCTTCCTTTTCTTCCTCACCTCAAGCAGGAAGAAAAATCATGGTAGAGCCTCTACCGCCTTGTGGTTAAAACCCTGTGCTGGGGCTATATCACCCAGGTTTCTTGCCAGGTGGTGGGTCTGCCCCTTCCATCCCATCTTTTCTGAGTGCAGGTAGCGATACCAGCAAGTGGACTGGGAAGCAGAGATTTTACAATGCACTGTTCCGTCCCTTTGCAGGCAGAACTTCCCTCAGCCTGATTCACTGTGTTCGTCTACCTGTATCCCTCTTGACAAAGATCCCTGTGGGATATGGGATCTTCCTAATCTCTTTCCCCAAAATAAGAGGCCCCATACTTGCTCTGAAGCAAACACCTCTACAAAACTGCCCTGATTCTCTTTCCCTTCTTCTGTCATCTTCCAGGCTTTCAATGACAACTGTCATCTCCCCATTGCATTTCTGTTGCTCTTGAATGTTTATTCTGTTGACCTTGGACTATCCCCTTCCTCTTCCCAGCTAAGGGACAAGCTTTAGAAGAATTATTCCTCTTGAAGGTGATTAAAGGTGCTCCTTGATTGCCAGATTGGCATCTTCATAACATTGAAGGTATCTGCTGGGCCAGGGAGGTGGAGGAAAAAAAGCTTGAGAAACAGGCCGACTGCTTCTCATGTTGGATGAAGCATCATTAAACAGCCCCTTCCCTTCAGGCTCTGATTCGTCTCTCTCCTTTGGTAAAGGAGTTGAGTTTCTAAATTAGGAAGCCTAAGATTCTGCTATTGAGATGTTTGCATTTAATTTCATTCACGTTCTGCAGGGGCTTAAGATCACCTGGCCGATCCTGACCTCAATCAGCAGGTAATGCACACTTTTAAAATGTGTTTGTGTCTTGTACTTGCGTTTGCTTATCTGGGCAGTGACAGGAAAGGTTAGAACTTTGCTTGTCTTGCATCTGTGGTGTGACTGTGTTGGTTACTTAACATCTCTGAGGATAAGTATATATTGCATGAGTGAGAGGATTAGTTGCTGTTTGCACAGCATTTTAAAGTTATAAAATGAGATGTGTTAAGAGCAATGTCACTGACAGGATCTGTTTGGTGCAGATCCGTTTCTGGCTGATCACCAGCAGTTGTGTTAGGTCTTGTTAGGGGCCCTGAGAGAAACTGAATTCCTAAGCTTCCCTATTCACATTGGTATAAACAAGGTGAGGTGGGTTAACCTTGGCTGGCCACCAGGTGCCCACCCAGCTGTTCTCTCACTCTACCTCCTCAGCAGGACAAGGGAAGAAAATGCAATAAAAAAGCTCACAAGGCGAGATAAGGACAGGGAGGTCACTCACCAGTTACTGTCACAGACAAAACAGACTTAGCTTGGGGAGAACTAACAGTGCCAATTGATACCAGAGTAAGACAGTGAGAAATAAAAACAAAACTAAAACCGCCTTCTTCCCTGGCTCAACTTCAGTCCGAGCTCTTCTGCCTCCTCCCCAGTGGCGCTGGGGACTGGGGAGTTATGGGCACGTCATGACCCTTCATCTCCACTGCTCCTTCCTCATGCTGTTCCCCTGCTCCTGCGTGGGGTCCCTCCCAGGGGATACAGTCCTTCACAAACTTCTCCAGTGTGGGTTCTTTCCACAGAGACTTAGGTTTACACTTTTGTCTTCAATCTCTTTTCTAATATCAAGTACAAATAAGCAGTTAATGCTTTTGAGCTGGGATTTTATGGTTTGGCACTTTTCCTGTGGTCCTGGTACTGTCCACAAAACAGTGTTGGTAGTGCAGAGCTGTTACATCTAGTATCACACCATCTGTGCATTGCTCCAGTATTCCAAGGGTCTGTACTTGTAATCAGGGATTAAACCATCTTTGCAATTCATCCTAGTGGCCTATAATAGCAAGCATAGATTGCTCCTAAAAATTGCAGAAGGTTGTTGAGCCTTGAGTTACTTCCTTCCCGTACAGTAGGAGACAGCTGTATTTGTCAGACACTGAGAAATCAATGCATCTCAAAATTCAAAAAGTTCTAAAGATAAGATGAGTTCCTGAGTAGAGTTTTTGCACACTTTCCTTAAGTGTTTGTTTTCTTCTGTTCTGCAAAAAAAAAGGGTTTCAGCACACTTCTTTTTACCACTAATGTTTTTTTAGTGATTTTTATGTATAACAAAATGTGAGATGAAAAAAAAACATTTTGTCATATCTAAACCTAACAAACTGGATTAGTTGTTCACACTTGTGCATCCCCTTATAAATATCTGTTACATTATTTTACTTGGGGTCTTTTTTGAGATTTAATAGCTGAAGGAAGTGGAAGCAGGGAGGGGAAAGCATAAGGCAAAGAGTTGATTTAAATGCAGCTATCCTCCAAAGCTCTTGGTTTTGTGTCAGGAAGCAAGCAATACAATACGCAGTAGAGCGGGGCCGTGTTCATCTCTGACTTTGGCCAGCATTGCGGCCTCGTTCCACAGTCTTACTGCAGGCAGCACCATGGAATTGCCCATCGCAGCCTCCTCTGGTGGAGGTGACTTGGTGGGCTAAGCTGTATGGAGTGCTCACCTTGCTGCTTTTTCATTGCTTCTGCGCTGTAAGTAGATGATTAATACCCTGAAGATCAAAATCGTTTTTCCAACTAGACCTAAAAATAGTAACATACAGTTAAAAAGTTAATGATTTTCAAAGTGAAATATAAAAATGTCAAGGTAATTCTTATACTAAATTGGTTTTTTTATTCTTGTGGTTTCCTAAGTCATCCTTTATTAGAGTGATGATGCTTTAAATGTATTCATTAATTACAACATGAAAGATTATAACCTTTAATTTGAGTTCTTACCTACTGGGAAAGAAACGGAGTGAGAGTCTAATGCTCTTTATCGTTGATTTGTGTTACACTAAAATCAGGATGCTAGCGGCCTAAGCAAAGATAAAATATTGTATGGAGCCCTCTAGCCTCAGTTGCTGCTTTGTTTTTCTTGTTTTCTTAGGTAAGCTCAAGTAGCCATTAGAAATCTTCTTTCCTCCCGAGCCGTTTCTCTTCAGAGATTCAGCAGCGAATGCAGAGGGCAGAATTAGCCTGCTTGAAAAGTCTACAGCTTGTATGCCTGGACTGCAGAAGACATCCTGAAGGAATGTTCCGCTCTCCTTCAGTCCATAGCGCTCATGTTTAAAGCTTTGTAGAATTAGTGAAGAATATGTTAATTGATGCTTCTGATTTATGAAGCCATAGGGCCTCTTGGAAAAAAGCAGACTGCATAAATCAGTCTAATTTGACTGCTAGATCATAACATAGGGTGCTGGGTTTTTTTAGGAGACCAGAGGTGTTTACTGTCTTCCTAATTTCCAAACTATGCCTTGTCAAACTGTGTTTGCACAACTGAAATGAACCTTCTGTGCGAGAGCAACATGTGTAAGCAAGCTTTTGTCTTATTGAGGGTATTTTTGCATGGCTCCTATTAAAACAGTAATGTCTGGATTAACAAATGCCGTAGTCCCAAACAGGGGCAGGAAAAGGACTAAAAAATCCTGATGGAGTATAGATTTAGACTCCTCCTAGAAAAGAATGACTTTTTCTATCTACTTCTCCATTGTATTTCTGTGAAGGTTTCTGTAACCTGTCAGATATACATTATCTCCCTGAAGATGCCACAATGGGAAAACTCCAATCTCCTTAATTACTGCTTTGTGAATGAATTGCCATAAAATGAGACGAGTTTTATAAAGCAAAAGATATGTAGGCTATATTTTATAATTAGGAAAATAGGTAAAACTTAAGTAAAATGCTTATACAATCTTTTGTGCTCAGAAAGAACACAAACGTACTTGAAATGTGTTAACTTGTGAGTATTGATCTTTTTCTTAGATAAAAAGGAAATGGTTTTCAGTAAGTACCAAATCAACATCCTGAGATACGTAACCTTGGAAAAATAGGATGTATATTTTACAACAAGATAATTTGCTTGAAGTAAAATCTCTTACAGTTACCTAGGATGGGCGGTGAGGTGAGGGCTGGTTCCTTTTCTGTATTGCGTGCTCTGAAGGTAAGATTAATTTACAGATGGAGGGAAAGCCCGTGCATCCTGTGTGTAGGACTGTAGCATACAGCCTTTAGGCACCAGGAAAACGATGCAAAATAGCTGGAGCCTTTCTGATGAAAACCTTCTCTTGGGTTATTTTTACAACTAATAATAGCTGTCTGGAGACAAATGCTATTAACCAGTCTTGCTGCTGTCAGTCCTGCCTCTGGTCTTATCCTAAAGACTTCGCATATTTGCATTTGTGCCAAAGCAGAGGCCAACCAACTGAAGAAAGAGAAATTTGGATTACTTCTGTGGTAAAGAGTAATGTTAATGTTTTGTCAGCTGATTCATCTAAGGTTTCTTGCAACATAGTTCTTTAAACTTCAGTTGAACTTACTGAGTTAATCATGTTGAAAAAAATAATGGAAACACAAGAGATGAAGAAAGGGGCTGCTTTTCTTGTTCACACTCTGAAGGCCAAGAAAGCAGTGAAAGCGTAGGAGAGTCATGATGAAATTTTCTGTACCACTGTTCATGGTGTGCTTGTCTGGGCTAACGGAAATTGATCTACTGCATATGTTTGGGATTCACGTATTATTGTCTTTGCGTGATCCTGGGGTGAAAACAACTCTAAAGTTTCATTGTGGCAATTAAATAAAATTGCTCCTGTAATAGTGCAAATAGGAAACAACCTGTTAGAAATGTTTGGCTACTCTGAACTCTTGGTGGGTGGTGGTGGATTCAACAGTATTTCTCCAGTAATAAATTTATCTGCTCATAAAGACAAGCTTCTAATAAGGGTTGTAACAAGTCTTTTGGGAAATGTATCTTTACAGAATCTTGTTCCTATTTCAGCAGTTGTCTCATCATGAATTAAATGCTTCACTGGATTCAGGTCCTTATCCACCCACCCTTTCTCTAACTTTTGGCATAGCTTGTGGCCAAAGGTTTTAGTTCAATATGGTGTATTATATGGAGTATGAAGAGATCTACTTATACAAAATCATGGTTCCTTGTATTGATGCTTACTGTGTTCAATCTAGTTAAAGATGATCTCATTACAAGGAATGCTGAGAATCAATAAAAGGGTGGGAGTCTGTGTTTTCATAAATCTTCCCCGGTTCTGTCTGGCTTTCCTAAAAGCTGTAAACCAGATCTCATTTCAGATCAACCAGACATGGGATAGTAGTCTTTATCTATCCCGTAGTGTAGTGATACAGTCAAAATATACATTAAACAGACAATACTCAATCCTGGACTAGAGCTGTCTTTTTTGGTGTGTAGAAATGTCCCCGTTTAAAATCTATTAAAATTCAACCAAGTTAGTTTTATGTCTTTGGAAAGTGAATGTTTCCAAATATTCAGGGAATTCTAGGACTTGCCTTGGAAATTCCTGAGATGTTACTGTCTGAAACACAGAATGAGTGTTTAAAATAGTTTTTTGGCTTTCGGAGAGTTGTGGATTGGACTCTTGATAATTAGGGTATTTGGTTGCGAAGACCAAGTAATAATTCAGATGCTTTTGTGCACTACAGCTGTTTTTCATGTGATGATTTCAGTATGTAACAGTGTACTCTGAGTCCTTTGCTGGAATTTGGGAAGATGGGATAAATTGTTGAGGGAGACAGAAGCAAGTTCTATTGCCATCGCAAAAGGGTATCACTAGGGCCTTTTAAACTGTGTTTTTATATAGTCCACTGTAGTTTGTACAAATCTGATCTTAGCAATGTAATTTTTAAATAAAACACAATTTCAACACATGAACATCTGGTGTATGAGCATAGTTTACTGTCAGCATATTGAAACAGTGGTTTTTACTGAATGTCACATCTGCTATGAAAGCACAGGGAATACACTATTTCAGCTTGTTTCTGCCCATCAGAATACCATCCTTTTCTGTGCCTATTCATCATGCTCTGGTGGTCTTCCAAGGACCCTGAAATGGAAAGGATATGTGCTAGAGCCCGTGGGTTGCACTTTTTCGTCTGCCTCACATTTTTGAGGCAACAGTGACGCAGTTTTACTGAGCCACTATTCTTTGAGACTGATCTGCTTTAATTTTAAATGTAACTGTAGCAGTGTCTGCTATCGTATGCCAGGCTGCAGTCAGCTTTTCAAGAGGGTCTGGGCAGAGGGGCAGGTATTGGAATCAATGATCCTCAGTCCATTTGTCTTTCCTCTAATTTTCAGAAATAAAGCTCCTGTGAGTCTACAAATACTTGAAACCAAAATGATGTATGATGTTGACTACTTATGAACATGGATGTTGCTGGAACATCTCCTTCAGCTCCAGCCGCTAAGCAAGTCAGATTCTCCTCCTTTGTATATTAACATTTGACCTTGCAAAAGTGCTGTTATAAAAGGACATCCAGGATTTATTCTCTGGGACAATAGCAAGTTACTATGCTTAGGCGGTGAAGGCATTTGGCTGCTCAACAAATTAAACTTCACATGCCCTGACTCAGCTATGTTTGTATTTTTCAGTTATCTTCCCAACTACTTATAATAAGGTGTCAATGTTTTTAATTGCCTATCCTATCCCAAGAATCTCTTCCATAAACTTACGCCTCTCAGATGTCTGAGGGGAAGTGTTTCTGATAAACTTACTCTTAGGCTGGCCCAGACTTTGCATTTGCTAATAAGCAGGAACATCTGGTTGTTACTGTCAAAACCAATGCTAACTATTAGAAAAATGTCAAGACTATGATTTTGTTGTGACCTTTAGCAGGAAAAAGGGCCTTGGGCATTTTTAAAAGTTCTTTGGAGGTTTAAAAAGCCCTTTGGCTAAGAGCCAACCTCAGCTTCTAATTTTTTTGTCAGTACAAAAATTAATTTTTCCTTTATCCTGTGATTTGCCTGTCTTCTAATGGTGTTCTCGGGAAAATAACTGGAGGGAAGTATTCTTTATCTTCCTTGGGATTTAATCTTAACTTATGTGATTGATATTATTTTTATTAAAAACAAAATCCTGGAATAAAAAGGGCTGCTTGCATGTGTCATAGACATACTCAGGCTTTCACACATCTTCTTTTCCACCTAAATACTTCATTTTTTTTATCTTTGAATATTTGGATGAGGCAGTGAGATTATATCAAAGGACATGATGCAGATGTTTTACAGGTATCGGTGAGGTGAGGAAATATTTGGTTGAATTTCAAGGGACAGGAGGTGATTCTTTAATGAAAAATATTTATATAATGAATTTGTGAATTTCAGTGTTAAAGGAGGATCTTTTGAGGGGCCCTGCTCAGTAAGAGTTTAAAAATGCTAACACAAGGTCTGCCTTCCCACTCCTACAGTCAGATTTGGTGCTGAAGTTGGGAGATACATCTACTTGATCCTTCTCAGCTCACAAGATGAAGATCATCTCGGCACTATATCTACTTTTAATTTGCATATGGTTTTTTACTAGATTCTAACCCCACTAAGTGTTTGGTGTCATACTGCCAGCAAAGTCTCCTGCCTTTCAAGAAGAATCTTACCATACTTGATCATTTCTCCTACCACTGTGAAGGTTAACTTTTGGGCATTTATTGACAGTATCCTCTGGTCTGACAGTTAGTATCTTTCATTTCTGAAACAGAAGAAAAAAAACTCCTACCTTGTCCAGGTAAAACAAGAGTTTTCAGTGTACTACTTTTCTAAAACTGCTACTGTTCCAAATTTGGGAAAGAGAAATATTTTTTTGTTGTGGAAGAAAGACTTATTCTAGAGCTGGTTTTCGTTAAGTGTCAGCAGAGCAAAACAGTGTTTGGCTAACCAGAGATAACGGAAAGAAACCTAAATGTTTCCTGTGATATATACAGTTAGAGTCTGCAGTCTTAGAAGATTAATACAGTATCTAGCTATATGGCAAAGACTTGAGGCTTCTCCTGCCCATGAATTCTAGCAGTAATGTTCATTGGTGGGAACAGGCAAGTAATACCAAAACTGGTATTTCCTATCCATCATCTGCTTTACTTACACAAAAGTTCAGTATAAACAGGAGTCTCTCCATTAAAAGATGTCCCTAATAATTTGTGAATATTTGTGCTGAAGCTAAGATATACAATGGACTTCTAATTCACAGCAAACAAACAAAAAAAATCAAGTAGAGAGGGATGTATCTTAGTCACAGCGTATCTTATTGTCAGGGAAAAAAAAAAGCTTCTCCCTTTCTGAAGCATAAGTAACTCATAAAATCTGAAAATTGCTTTGAAGCGCTGGCCTTGTACAGAGCTATACTGTGTAATTGGCTTTTTCAAGAAACCTCTGCATCATATGCTTTAAGGTATGTACTAAGTGATTTAATAGGATATGTCATTTTTAATTACTGTGGAAGAGTGTTCATAAGTCTAAAAATGCAAGTCATGTCCTCTTGGCATTAACGCTCCTAAAAGCACGATTATGTAACCTGCAGGAACTCGCATAGTATTTTTTTTTTTTTTATCCTCTAAGCGCATGATAGTTTTACATTTTTGTGATCTGCAGGATGAGTTCAGTACACGATTCAAGGTAAACTAGTCTTAACTGAGCTCTCAGAAAAACTGCTGCCAGTTTTTGAGCTTAAATGGTCCAAAATTAGCTCATCCAGCTCTACAATACATCACTGTCTCAGGAGCGTTCTAGTTCTCCACCCTTTTAATATCATTTCATGCAGTATAACTAACAGGAGGGGAAAAAGCCATGTCATTGTAATTGCCCCATGCATACCAGAGCTGCATCTGAGTCCAGTGCTTAACTGTGGCAAATAATTGATTTTTGGGTTTTTTCCTGATCTTGAGTTCTCAGCAAATTATTAGAATTTTAAAATGACACAAGAATTTCTTTATAGGGGAAGGTGATTTGCTTTGAAAAAAATGTCATGTGCAATTTAACCTGCAGTCTATCGTAATAGATGTTAGCCACCTTTGACAGTTATTTCATAATTTTCTTTGCTGTGTCTGTGTTCTAGCCCTATGCGGTGAAAGAATACTGATGCCTGACAAAGAATCTGCTCTGCTGCCGTTCTCGTTGCAGCATCAAAGCGTTGTCAGTAACCCAGTCCACACACTGAAGGTGGAAAATCCAGCAGAGTTGTGGTGCTGGGAGCTGACAACAGATTTGTGGATTCATTGGGAATTGCAAAACACCAAAACATCCCGTTCCAGAAAAGAGCTTAGCACAGGTGCGGTTGGGTATAGCTCTGAAGTTTTGGATGAGTAGTAGATTTGTCAAAGAAATGAAATGCCTGTGAAAAGTCCCAACCAACAAAGTAAGCTCTTAGTGCTTACAGGAAGAAGCGTGCCTTCCAACAAAGTTGGAACCGGCCATCTTCAACTAGATTTGGTCTTTCATCATCTGCAAAACTTCTATCAATGTTTGGAAGTTTCTCATACTTTCCGGTACTTAAAAATGTATAAAGTATATGCTGCTACCCATTTAAATGTGTCAGCTGGGGCAAGATTTTAACATAAAGTGGAACTGTATGACTTCACTTGAAAATAAGAAGGCCCATTCTTCAGTAGAGGACTAGTTGGATGGAAGCTTAGCAGAGTAGATTCAGGTAATCCTTTTCCTTTAATGAAACTTTAGCTTTACATTATCATTTTCTCTTGCTTTTTCCTTTTTTCATAGCTAAGGTTAAAGAAATCACTCCGCACCCAGACCAGATGTGATAGCTCTGTCTGTGTCCTTGCTGCAGTCCACCATCAACCTTCTGTACAATTGCCCCAGTGGAACAATTAACTTCGGATACTGTGGGACATCAGACCCTACAGAGCAAGGTACTGGTTTTACTTCTGCCCTTTCACACTGCGCCTTGTTCAAAACGCTGCTTGTTCCAACTTCTGCCCTTAGTTGCTGATGTTTCCTGTTCATCTGTCTCTTTCTTACTTTCTTGTCAGAGGAAAAACTAGAAATACTGATTTCTAGATGAAACCAGACTAGATGATGGTGTGAGTGTGCACATATATGAATGTAGATAATAAGATATGTCTATATTGGTGCCTTTACAGGTTTCAGTGACTTCTGGTTGCAATGCCAATATTCGTCCTCTTCTTTCTATAGGGAAAAAAAAAAGCCCCAAACCAAAAAAAACTAGAGAAGCCACATAAACCAAAACAGAGACTTCTGAAGTCATTTAGTGCATCTAATTCATTTAAGGTTGGCACAACTATCCTGAAAATTATCTTGCTTGATCTGTGGTTAGCCTTGAAAAGCCCCTATTTCTGTTACTAATTTTATTTAGGCACGTATTGTGAGGAAGAGGTTAGAGAAAGTTTCTAGGGAGAAAGCAGTGAGAAGTTTGAAGACGTGTAAGAAGCCTGTGGCAGAACAGGAGAAAGAATTGGAATTTCCAGGCTATTTGGTGATTACCTGTAAGGCACAAACTAGATGTGCAAGAACCACTTCATCCTAGCTGGGACAGGTAAGTGTAAATATACGAAGAGGGTGAATGAGTGCTTGAATAGGAAAGGACGAGTTGGTGGTTCTACGCTGCTGCTGCTTGCTTTCTCTGTAAGCCCTTGTAACTTGAACTGTGCATGGCAAAAGAAGGGTTGAGAGTCTCAAATTAACGGAGTACTTTAGCATCCCTTTTTTATGAACCTCACATTATAGAAGTTATTCTGTAAAAGCTGTGACTTGACTGTAAAGAAAGCTGTGCTGTTGTAGCCTTATGTTTCCCCTCCTAATACCATTAAAAATGCCCCGGCTTCTATGCATTAATATAAGCTTTCACCTTGCTAATACTGCTTATTGTTCCAGACTAAATAAGAAGCTACAAATACTAAATTGTAACTTTGGTGAAGATGAGGGAAACTGAAAAGAAGAAAGTTTTGATAAAAGAATAGGAGTCAGAAAATCCATTTCCATTTTAATGGGATTTTAGTTGTGTTCTGAATATGCTTCGAGTTTAAATCAAACACGTAGAAAGTTCATATTACAAACAATTGTATTTTCAGTGGAAGCATACGTGGTTTGTCTCCTGAAGTACCCCATCTGTCAGGTAGCACCCTGATAGCTGATTTGTGTATGCAAAGAGGGTTGAGTGTGTAATTGTTTATTTACATAGATTGCTGTGGGATTTAGAAGTGTCACTAGAAGTCCAGAGCCCCTCTGTATTGTAAAGAGAGTTCATTTAAGGTTATGTGAAGATGCACTAAATGAAGAAAAACAAAAAATATCTGTGGGAATACTGCTAATCCTAGAGAGCTGTATTTGCATGAGCTGTAGTCACAGGTATCCAGTAGTCTTATCTGGAGCAAATACTCAAGCAAACACTTACTGGTTTTATTTTCATTTTATTTCAAGACTAAATTTATAATTTCTAACACAATCAAGTTGTAAGGAAGAAAATCAGACAGCTTCAGTTTCACTAAAAAAAAGAAAAAGCAATACTTATTTCTCTTCAGATCGTTTAAAACGTTGTCTCTCCTAAGTAACAGAGAAAATACCATTTCAGTTAATGACTGAATTTTAAAACAGGTAATATTTCAGATAGACTATGTGTTACTGTCAAATAAAATAATTCCAATCTTGCTGAATTATCGTTCCTGTATAATATAATAGTGACTCTTGGATATTTCCATTTGTTTTGCAGTGGAGTCGATCACCAAAGGCTATTCTAATATGTTTCTAGGGAATCACCAAGTGATACAGAGCAACAATTCCACTATCTCATTTATATCTCAGAGAGGAAAAATACAAAAAAGGACCACGTTTAAGATATAAAAAGTAGACCAAATTGTTACAGCGCTCACAGTATGGACTCCTGCTTCTGCTCTCTCTTTCTGTCATAATAAGTTCTCATCTCCTTTTCAACAGAAAAGCTTACTCCATTACTGCTCCAATTCTGGCCAGGGAAGCATTACTTCCACGGGTTTGCTCAATGAGTTGCAAAATTTCAGTTAAAGCATCAGCACAACAGTTAATAGATGTCATTCATCCTTAATGCCAAGGATTAGTTTGGATTAGCGCTCCGTTGATGTTTGTTTCTGGTGATTGGGTGCCTTGGACAGCTAGCGTGCAAACGTTTTGAAGTACACAAGAAGACTGGGGATGGACCCACGCTGTTGCTTGTGCCTGCATCTATGCATGGGGCCTCCCCCGCCTTTTTTTTTTTTTTCAGTATCGAACCTACGGATCAAGAGCTGGAGCACTGAGCACTAGGCTGTGTTTCAAAGTCCGGTTTTCATTTCAAAAAGCTGTTATTCTGATCCTTTGGCAAGATACATTCAAGAGTGCCACGGAGCAGGTGGAGAAGCTAACGTGTTATGGAGTATCTGACATTTCCAACTGCATCTTTCATTCCCAAGGAAACAAAGGCATTCCAAAGGTGCTGAAACTTCTTTTAAATAACCACCAGAGGTAAAGAAACCTCCACCTCCTTCCCAGAGGCGAAGTTGCCAAAGCAAACCAGAGCAGGTCGGTCTGCTCTCTCTGGTTCTGATAGTTCTGTGCTCATGGTTCCAATACAGATCCGTGGGTGGTAGAATCAAAGTCAAATCCATTTTCCACTGATTCAGAGCAGAGATTGGAACCAAGAACTCGCAGAAAACCCCCTCATCACTGCATTTTACAATATTGTAGGCTGTGGATGTCTCTAAGTTTTTCCAGGTAGAATTATTTCTATTTTCTACTTTGTTGTAGAATACTTACATAGTTATCTGGGAGAATAAGATGGATTTTAGGCTATACACTAGGAATCAGGAAGCCTGACTCCATTCTTCTTCTCTTATCTAGCTTTTTATTGTTATCTTTTCACTTGTATTTAAAAAGCTAAAAAAAAAAAAACCAAACCCAAAATGCAAGTGTGTTAAGTCATATACAGTATTGAAGCCTGCTTAGGTGGCTGTCCCAAATCCTTGCTGAATATGGAGTTCTTGACTCACATTTTAATGAAAGACAGGCAGGAAAAAGTGAGTCACAAAGAGTTATGATGGCCTATGTGTCTTTAGTGAATTTTAGTACACTACTATTCTTCTGTGGTCAAGAAATTAAAATCCAACGTGAATCTAGGAAAAGTTAAGGAGGAGAGAAATAATGTAACTGCTCAAACAGAAGAAATCCAAGGTGAATACTGGTAGCTTTGCCTTAGGAGTAAAGTGGCAGAAAGTAAGTGAAAGCTGGTTTAGAGCAGGATTTTAGAGGTTGCTTTGCTGTTCTAACTTCGTCAGTAAATTAAGAACAAAGTATTATTGAACTGTGGCTCTGTTACGATGCACAATTGCAGTTCTCACTACGATTCGTACTCTGCCCTCAGTAACAACTCTGCAGCACCAAAAGTCTCGGAGGGTATGTAAAGGCAAATTGAGGGCAATGGAGTTTAGCTCTGCATCTGAAAACTGCTTAAGAATTGTATTGATGGGACGTGAGCAATTACAAAATAGAAACTGGATTCTGTAAGAGCTGTAACTCTGTTTATAAGAAAAGGTTATTAAATTATGTTTTTTCACTAAATGAGGGTGTAGAAGTGGATTGCAAGTGCAGGGTAGATCTATTTCATTGTTTGTCGTTTCTTTTTAGTAATGTTGTATTTTAAAATGTACTGCACAAGCCTCTGCCTGTGAATTTCATCTTCAGACACACCATTGATTTAAATATTTTTCTCCCAGAAAATGGTGAAAGTACTACGAATGTAGCAATAGGAACAAAACAGAATAATCCTTCCTTCTTACACACATGTACTCACATACGCGTGCACTCACACACCCAGAGGTGTAAAAATCCCTATTCAGTTGCCAGGGCTAGTGGGAGACAAGTGGTGGCCCCAGGCAGACATTAAGGGGCAAGTGCATTGAATGTCTCATTGTGTTTCCTAACAGCTTTGTGGGGTCTCTGTGGAGCCCTAAGTAATTGTTACCTGACCCTTCCCTCTGCTGGAGCCCGTATTAAATCCAGAATCAATACCGGAATGTGCACCATAGCTTTGAATGAATAATGCAGTGATTTTGCAGCACTGTGTAGGTATTGAAAACCAACAGTTTGTTATGATTCAGTGGATGAACAGACATTCATGCAGTGGTGGTCGTTTTCACGTGCTTGCCTGTGTGCACAGCTGAGGTTCACGTAAGTTTATTCCACCTTCATGATGAGATGAATGTTGGGAAGACTATTACTGCTGACTTACACGTGGCTCTGGGTGAATGGGTGTGACCCTGCTGGGATCCTAAAGGTACTGGGAGGCGCATTGTGCAATCTGTGGGATCGTTGCATATGAAAAACTTTTTATAATATTCAAACCAAGAACTCAGACTGAACAGGGCTGATCTCTGCAGGCATCAGGAAATGCTTGCTTTCTTGTACTGCCTACTCCTGAGCTTTATGGCAGCAGCAATCCGAGACGTGAAGATGGAGATACGAGTTATAGTCACAATTGCAGACACTCCATTTCCCCGAAAAGTTTATGGCGAGGGAAAATCCACAGCATCACAGCAAGAACACGGGTATGCGGGAAATGAAGTGAATGCCCAAAAGTTATCCTGGAGTTTGTGGCAGAGCATAAAATTAAAACACTGAGGTAGAAATAAGGAGATTTTAACGAGAGCAAGATGAACATTTTTCAACTAATTAGCTGTCAGTAAGAGATGTGGACTTGTCAAAACATGTTTCCTAGGAGCATACCAGCTATGTTGAAATTTGTGTCAGAAAAGATCCTAAAGACCAGGACGACTTTCTCTATTATTTTGTCCTGAGAAATAAACTGGGCCACTGGTCAAGATTTCATCCAGGATGTACGAAGTGCAAGTTCACATCTTTGCTTTTTCTTATTCGGACTGGGTGCTTGAATCTGAGTTTCCCTAATCCCAAATAGTTGGGAATTTTTGCCTTTCGCTGTTCCCAGGCACTGGCCTCATCAGCTTTGCTTTAAAGTGATATACACGTATCTTTGGAGTCGTTAGAATTTAAAAGTGTGAAAATCTTCCCTTTTTCCTTTAAACATATAAATGAAAGAGTTGTATTGCCCATTCTGCTTGTACTAGGAGAAAAATACCTATGCTTTGATGGCTAAAAATAATATGTAATTAAGGATAAAATTAGTCATGGCAAATTTATTAGACTTGTTCTTGTGAGAAGATTCTTTTAGATTGTCTTTCCTCTGCCTGGTGTGCTGATCACGACGACGTTGTTATATATTGTTATTAATGGTAATAATATGTAACAACGCTTCACTCAAGGCATGAGAAGTCAGCAGTGTGAAACCAGAAAAACACATCAAGCCAAAAAGTGCTTCAGGCATTTACCCAGCTCTTTATTGTTCTTCTGTGCTTTCGTCTGTGTTGTGTTATTTTTGTTCACCTGTTTGGTTTATCTTTTAAGCAGTGAGTGTGCCAGGGCTTGCAGTTTGCCGGCTGAGTCCATTCCTAGCCTGACACAGTAGCCAGTAGACCGGGTGGTGATTTTTGTGGGGAAATACACCTAACATAATGATAGGTCACTCAACCCCCTCCTTTTGTGATTTATCTTGTATCTGGACATGTACAGAGACTGTGGCCTTCTCTAATGACTGGAGCACAAGAATCACTTTTCCCTGAGAAAGCGTTCAACTATTTCACTCAAACCCAACAACAAATACAGTAACGTTACCTGGATTCTGCAGAATTGAAAGCCTTGAGCTGTTAGGCAGTCTCATCCTCTAAAACTAAGTGATTACCTAAAGGATTCTTCCGAAGGTTTTGTTGTACATTTCCAGTTTAGCGGATGATCAGCAGCCAATGCTGCTAGAGTTTCTAGGTTCATGACTGAATGTTTGGATGAAGTAAGCAATGGATGTTCCTGCTTAATCTTTTCTAGGCAGATTTGAGCTCACTCTAATCGGGGCCGTGTACTCCTGTGAAGGCAGCCTGGAGCCTAAGCTGATACCTCTACCCTCTAAGCCCACCTTCTTCTCTTGGAGTCAATACCGTGCTGACCATAGCTCTCTGGCTCCTTCAACTTGTCCACAAAAGCACTGGAGACGTGCAACCCTGCAACATACTCGGTATAAAGGGGAAGGAATTACCCTACCATCTTTTGGGGGCTCTTAGCTGTCTGAAAACATGTAGAAATACTTTAATTGCAGCAGGAGTAAATATACATCCAGGATTCTGAGAATACTACTTGAATAATGTTCCCATCCTCACAAGGGCTTGAAAAGCTAAAGTTTTTTTGGGCAGCTGCCAAATGCAGGTAATGAATGGTTGTTTAGCACTTTGGAAATGTACAAAGCAAATGCTAAACACCAGTTACATTCTGCTGTCCAAGTCACAAGACTGCCTAGAGAACTGCCAGTGATACATGTCCACAATTATAGTATATAAATACCAACAGGAATTATTTAGGGTGGAACAAGGCAGGGCCACCTAGGAGTAATTAGGCAGACTTCAGGAGAGGAGAAAACTTCCTTGAGAGAAAACTTTTGAAACCAATACATTTGACCAGAGAAATACTGACAATATGGGAAGAAATCCTTTTGCATAAGCCTGTGACAGGTTAAATATAATTATTCTAGTCTGGAAAGTATACCAAATCATTCACAGAGCCACTGCATCCAAGGGCCAGATTAAGTGCTTCTCATTGCTTGCAAAATCAGAAATGCAAGCCACTTCTTCATTGATGTTTTTGTTCCTCGTAGTACTTTGTTTGCGTAAGTCATTTGAGCATCTGCAAGAAGTTTAGTGATGCACGAGATGGGGAAAGGCTCAATGTGTATGAATAAGCCCAACTGCGTTTCCAAGCCGGATTTTCTCCATGCATAACAGTATCAAAAGTTTGTTAACAAGAAAGTACGTTACACTGATTTCTTTCATTTGTCCTCCTTATTGCTTGACTAGCAACTCCGGGATAATCTGTTGTTTCAAACTAATTTTACCATCATTTTGCTGGATTAGCAATAGAACCATTATATTAAATGAGCTGAGGACATTGAAACACTTGAGGTTGGATCTCCGTTTGCACCTGGTGAGTGGATGTACAGTGTATGTACAGAAGTAGTACAGGCTGTAGAAAGAAAATATAGCAACATCTGAACAGAAGGCATCCCTTATCTTCATGAGTTCCCTTAATTAACTTGGCATAGAATTAAATTGCCTTCCCTGCAGAAAAAAGTTTCTACTCATTTATTCTTTGTTTTCTGAATACTATTGAAGCCATGCCATTTATATAAATGGGTTTTTTTCCCCCAAAGAGCCTTTTGAAATATTTAAGCTTAACGTAAGAAGAGAGAGAGGTCAATGAGGAGATTATTCCTGGGGAGAAGGAAGAACTTTTCAGGTCTGTGACAACACTAATTCTGTAGAGTATTTCATGAGAAAGCAGAAAAGCTAGAGAACAGACATGGAGAAGCAAGCTGATACATAAGGCCATAGAAACAAGGAGCAGGAGCTAAATTTGAAATGGTAGAAAATGGGAAGCTGGAGACACAAACATATCTGCTCCTTGACTGGACAGTAAATTGGACACTGGCAAGCTGGTATAAAAGAGAGGTGCTAAATCATCATACGCAGGATTACAATGGTGAAGCAACCACAGCACGGGCTGCTACTGAGGGTGTGTAACCACAGGACCTGCAGAGGAAGACAACAGATCTTGTGTTCAAATGGTCGCATTCATGTTAGCAATTCAGTTAGTTGCCTTTTATGAAGTCACTTTAGAGCCACCTGTAAGTCCTTTAGATCTGATTGACAATTACTGTGACTATTTGCTTTTCCTTCTTGTGGGTTGTGAAACTTTAATCAAAATTACTCTCAATATAATAACTTTGCAGAAGCTGAATTCTTAATATTTTTTTCCCAACACTTTTACAAACTAATCAATCTTTAATAATGAGATCTAGCTGAAAAAAAAGCACAATTTTCTATTCAGACAATGCAATTTCATCAAATATAACACATCTTAAGTGAATACATTGATTCAGATTAAATTTGATGGGAAAATATCAAAATGAATAATTTTACCTTATCTCTTTCTGGCAATGTTGAATTATTTTATATTGGCATTTTATTCCTTTCATTTCAACTTCTATGATATTTACATTATTTTGATATTCCTATACTATTGCATATAAAAGTTTCAGTGATTCCAACTCACTATGTTTTTTATTTGTACTGAAAATAAATGTCAAAATGTTGGAATTTCCCATAGGGTGAGAATTCCACTTTCTGTTTACAATACAATGTGAAAAGAAATACAGTGCTCCAGAGTAAGTCTGACCTTAGCACTTCTCAGCTCTGGAATGTCAGTCAATCTAATATAGGATCAAGATTGTGTAATGAGATTTCTGAACGATTTATGCCAATCATCTTTTCATTATTTCCTCACCAATGTTGGCAGTGGTAATTCCTTGTGCACTAATGCATTTTTCTATCCATCTAGACGCAACTTATATGAAATAAACTACAAAGGAGTCTCCTTGGAGCATGGTTTCCACTTTTAACAATCGTTCAGATATTTCATCTTTTTTTGCTGAATTAGGTCCAATGCTGGTCAATGTATGATTTGAGTAATCTCTAGTATTATCACTGATATTTATATTACAGAATGTTCTGCAGTGTTCTTGAGTTCCAATCCATATGGCGATAATGGCAACTCTCCTTACGTGCTTGCTCATAAAATTTGATCTGAAAGCAATCAACAAGATGGTGAGACTTTCTTTAAAACACCAGAAAGACAGTTAAAAATATTAATAGGGGTTTTTTTTATTAAGCACGTAACCAATTTTCATGTAAAGAAAGATGGTTTCAGCTTGTATTGAGGAAGTAATTAATGCATTAACTGAAAGTTAATCTATTCAAGTGGTGTTCCTGAAGGTAAAGGAAACTGAATACATTCTAAGTTTGTTCATCAGAAATATGCCTATATAAAAATTCATTGATTTGATACTTTCCTGAAATAATAACAACATGTACAAACTCTTTTATCGTCTTGTCTGTTGGAGAGAAACTTATGCAAACCCTATGCAGAACCCTCTCTGAAACTTTATATCGGAGGTAAACTTCTTGATTAAAATGTTTAAATTCGGCTGTCTTAATTCAGGTCGCATTACCCTATCTTAAAGATGTAGGTTTTGGTCTCTTAATAAGCTAACTTCTCTCAAAAAACTGACAAGGCGGTCAGATCGTAGCCTCAAATTTTCTTATGTGTCATTAGTCCTGCTGGGTTCTCCTATCTACCTGTTCCCCTGCTTATAGGATATACTTGCAAACTAACCATGCAATAAATGTAAGCAGGCTTATACAAAAGAGAGGTGGTAAGCAGAGCTCCCATAATATGCTATATTACATTATCCAAACCTAAACCAACCCACAGAGTAAATTATTTTATCAGCAGAATCTGCTGGTGATCCGCAAAACAGGCTTTTTATATTTAGTTTCTCAAATGTGGATTTAAGATGCGTTTGCTGATGCCTGCTGAGGGATATTTGCCTGGCGAAAGTTTCCAGAGCACCTTGTGCATCCTACTCCAGCAGAAACACCGCACGAAACCTGTTTGTGGAAACCCTGAGGGACAAATGCTGATTAATGCCTCTGAAGTTCTGTCAGAAACAATACAAAAAAATCAACATAAGTTTTTTGCTGTTTCTGTCATCTAATACAGAGTCAAACCTAAAAATGTTAAATTTATCTGTTTTTCTCTAATCAGAGTCATCTTACTGCATTTCTGTCTGCAGGGTAGCTGGCCTGCCTTCCAAGAAAGAACAATTATTGCTCTGAAAAAAAAAGTGTTTCTGGCCTCTTCTGGGCACAGATTTTCTGTTCTACTTTTATTTATTTCAAATGTTGCAACCTGGAAAGTTATTCCACTGACCAGGGACACCACAGGAATTCCTTTGCTTGGAACAACTCCATCCTCTCTCCTCCTTGCTTCTTCCCTGCTGAGCGTCTGCTGGGAAGAGCCGGTTCATGGTCACGGCTGGGTAAGAGCGGGTCCATTCTGCCTTGAAGGGAGGCTGTTAGAGGATGGCCATTTTGTGAAAACCTCTTCCTGAAAAATGTATTTACTAGATCAAAAACATCTTACTTGAGATTTTGCGCTGACAGACTGATCACATAGGAAAAACACTGCAGGAAAGTGGGATGTTAAAGATTTTCTGTTGTCAGCTTTTAATATCGTCCTTAGTATTTAACTTTTTATTTATTTTTCTAAGCAAAATATGGTAATATATGTCACTGTGTTTCAGATGTAATATTTGGAAATATTTTCAAGAAATCAAAGAAGTGCCATCTCTCAAAAAAACAACCTGCCTCTAAATTTGGGTCATGCACTTTGTTTCACACGGAGCAAAATTTTTCAGCTAATACAAGCACGTTTACTTTTCTTGGGTCGTTTGCCAAACAAAACAATCCATTACATGACATGTCACTTGTATAGACAATCCGTGTTTGAACTGGGGATTCTAGATACCCCTTTGGGTTCTGTAAACAGAGACTTAACTGATCGTTCCAATGTTGTTTTCTTTGTCAAGAAGGGTTTAAATCCCATCCTCTACTGGCAGGCTTCCCTTCTAATTGCAGCGAAGTAGTGCTGCCGATGTCGTTGTAATGTGGCTGATAGTGGCGGTGTTTTAAATGGCAAGCTCTGCGCAAGGTGCAGAAGAAAAGCCTCTGCCCTCTGGAACCTGCTGTATGAACAGATAAATATGTGCTGAGCACACAATCAGCGAAGCCAGATCTTGTGGAGCCGCCACTTGTGGGTTTTAGAGGAAAGAATCTGTCTCGTAGGGCAGATTGAATAAGAGGCAAGGGGGCAGGGGATGCACCTAATGAAGGCAAAACCAGAGGCGTACGAGATGGACTGACGCGCACAAAGATGTGAACAGGCAAATTCTGAGGAATTCTGAGGCAGAGCATGTGGATAAATATAATAAAAGATACCTAGTATACAGGCAGGGCAGAGATGTAAAGGTCTGGATTTGCTGCCAAAGATGGGAGGATGGGAGAAAAATGTGGGTACGGTGGTTAGGCAGGGAGCGAGGGGAGGTGTTAATTATGCTCTTTGCAAAAATTGCAACTCTGGGATGGGGTCTGCTGGGTAAGTTGTCAAGAATGAAAACAGCCAAAGGACAGACAAATGTTTTAGCCACAAAATTTTGAAGGAAAATTAGGTACTTTTTAAAAAATTGTGGTGGAGAAAAAACCAGAAGGAAGTGTGTATTAACAGCAGTGTGGAAACACCGAAAGAACGAATCAGAAGTCCTGAGACTGTACTGAGAACGTGAGACCCAATGACAGGATAAATGCTTTATTTTTCTCATGCAAGCTGCCAGAAATAATAATTACACTTAATTTATGGTTTTCATTTGAAGATACATTCAATAGTTCTCAAAAGACACTCCTATGTCCAAAAGCACATTCCAAAAGCTCCTATCCCCTCCGGTAGGAGTAATTGTCCTCTTTTGTAACTTATAAAAACATGTTTGGTCTCCTCTTGTGTCTGCCTTTGGTACACAAGTTTAGCAAATGCAGACATTACTGTCCGCTCTGTTTTCCGGCGAGGTGAGTTATGATTACAACATAGGGGATAAGCATCTCGCATTGATAAGATTTTTTTGCAAGTCACCATGAGGTAACAGGAAGTGTCTGCTTTAATGATCTCTACGGTTTAAATTTTTATTGTATTCAGCTGGGTTTTTTATAGCATTTGATTAAAGTTCACAGGAAAGATGAATTTAAAAGAATTCAGGTTTGTTAGATCTGCTATGACTTGCCAGTCACTCTGCCAAAATTTTCTGCTGTGTACTTCTTGTAGTTCTGAGTGGTCTAAACTTAATTGACTGAAGATAAAAAGCATTATTACAGAACTGTCACTGCAACCGCTCTTCATGTGTTTCACTAGCTGGAATGAGCAGTCGCTGGGTTTGTTTCTGACCTAATTCACAATGATGTAAAACAGCAGAGATTTCACAGAAGAGGAAACAGATTTAGCTAGTGACAAAGCAGAACTGCACTCATTGCCGCTCCAGTAGCGCTCATATACAGGTGAGTGGAAGAGTAAAGTCCATTATTAAAACACTAAATTTCTAGTATGTACATTACACAAGCTGTTCAGCTGATATAACAATATAATTCATCTTTTTATTTCGCTGACTCTATTAAGACAATACTGAAAAAAAGAAAATAGTCTGGGCTTTACAGCCTAGCCTCCTTACAATACCTAATTGTGTCACCAGAAGCAAAGATCTAAAGATTAAAAAATGGACAGAGATGTATTTAACATACCAAGTTACAAGAACTGATAACGTTAATTTGGTGTATTGAAATATTTTAATTTCGGTAGTCTCATTTTAGTAAATTCATGTAAATTAATTTATATGTTGATGTCTGGATTTGTGCATTGATTTATCAAATATGTCTTGTTTATTAAATTCCCCTTACTGATAACAAACAACTACTACTTCAGGTAATTGGCTTAAAACGTGGTGTAGACCATTGTCAGCTGGTAGTATGCCAAGAGTTACGGTACGAATTAATACAGACCAGAAGTTTGTGTACCTTATTGTTGCTCCACAAAATCAATATCTGAAGTAAGACCATGGCATCCACCAGGACTGTAACAGGAATTTGGCTGGAATACAAATGTACAGTACATCGCTGGCAGGATTGGGGTTTTTTTTACGCGTATGATTTGTCTTAATAGCTGACTTTGAAAGAAGAGAAGGCACGATGATCTTAGCAGGAGCATGCAGGGAGAAGTTGAGACTGTGATCCTGCCTCTATTAAAATTGATTGTAATGTGATGGATTGGGGGTCTCTCTGATCTGGGGCAATCTCAAAACTTCCTGTGAAATGCAAACATGAGATTGAAATTAGGAGTCTTGTGTGCATAGCTGTTAGCAGTCGTTTTAGGCCTGTATGGTAGGAAGTGAGAGGGACTGAGACACCTTAAAACAAAGCCCTTGTCAGAGCAGAAAGGTCCAACTTCCTGTCAACACCAGCAGTTAAATGACTTGGCAGCTTCTAAAACAGTAGCTTGGCCTGGAGACAGAAGCTTTAACCTCTTTGTGCTCCTAGTTAAAGAAAACTCCATGAAATCACTGGAGAAGGACGAGAACAAACATGGTACTTGTTAACAGACAAGTGAATAATTGTCCTCTGCCCTCACGAATTGAAAGTGGTGGGTAGTGATTTACTGCTGAGGAAGAGACACAGTCTTGGTATGACACAGCATGTTGCTTTTCCAAGTCAGATTTTCAATATTATTATGTAAATATTATTAAATGAATCACTAAAAAGAAAGGGTCAAATTAACGTTTGGAGTTCTCTTCCTTAATTACTTAGTTTCTTCCCTAGTTACTCCAGTAGCTTTTACCTGATCGAGGTCAGCAAAGAGTTCAGTTGTATTTATAGAGTTGTTTCATCCAAAATCATTACATGTCTTTAACTTTCTCTCAGAATTTGGTCTTATTTTGCTTAGTGTGTGCATCATGTCTTGCTACTGGGTTGCTTCTCCTACTTAGAGTATTTCCATTTGACAGAGAAGATCCACATTAGAATTTGCAAATTAGGATTTTCAAATTTTAGTCCAAATTCTGAAGACGAGCTCAGAGTTGTCTTCTAACAGAATTTGTATCTTGGCCCTCTGGCCTCAGTGCTTGCAGAAGCACCAAACAATTCTCAAACATTTCTTGCAGTAAAGATTTCCAGATCACTTTAGCTTTGTTGGCCTTTAAAAATGTGTTTTCTACTGTATTTTGTACTAATGATTAGTTATTTTTTTCACAAGAGTACTTGCAGAAGGCAAATTTTTAGCTAATAAACATGCAAATGTGTTTACAGGAAGGTTTGTGCCAGAAATTTTAATGGGTTTGCCGTTCTGCTCCTGGTTGAGTGAATCACGGTGGTTGCTCTGACTTTCTTCCTCTTTTTGAATTTGGTTAACCAATGATAGAGCAGAAAGGAACTAGGTGAGAGGAAGGTCACCAGCCCAACATTTACAATTGGAAACATTTAAACACAAGTCTCTGACTTTTCCCCAAACATACACCTACCTAATGTGACTTTTGTTGTCTAATTTTAAATAGCCAATTGGAAGAAATTTGATTCATGGGTAATTAATAGGATCTAAAAAATCCGTTGCTGCGGTAAAACAATATTTGGGAAGGCTATTGTGTGTGAAAATTTTTTTCGAGTCTTTTCATTGCAACAAATTAGTGAGCAAATCGTGCAATAGTGAGGCTTTACTGAATCGTGCTTCTCCATTTCAGGCTTAGTTACCTTACATACTTCTCGCTTCTTTCAATAGTATCCTTCAGTCTCTTTCTTGTTCTTTCTCTGGCTCTTTCTCTCCCTCCCCTTGGTCTTTGAAAGAAATAATACCTGTGACACAGAGCACTTCAAGCATACAGTAATCTCACCTCTAGATTTTGAGTAACAATAAAAAAAAACAATCAAAGACATAGTTGTGTTACCCTCCTCCACTTACCTTCCAGTGTTAAAATTCAGTATTGATTTAAAAGACTAAAGATGTGGACTGTGTAGACTAGTGCTGACCCAGCATCGCCTCACCTGTCCTCAGTCACGGGCTCACCCTTCCCTCTGCGTTACAGGTGATGCAGCATACGTAACCTGTGTAGGTGTCGCTTTAGAGCCTATGTCTGGCTCACGTACAGGGGCAAACCCATCCCTCATTTGTCCTGCTCCTCAGGACAAAGATTGAGAGCTCAGATTTAGTTCTTATGCTTCTGTTACGCCAGAAATAAAGCATATTTCAGAGCTAGTTCAGCTAGTCAACTGGGAGAATACCACAGGTTACCTCAGCTCTTGTAATGTCCTCTGCTACAAACGCAGACTCTCCCCTCCTCCCTCCCTCAAAATAAAACGGGTCATAGAATCTGTATTGCCAAACATGAAATTATCCTGCGAAGAACTGGAACATTAGGCTTGTATTCCCTAAAGTATTAAAGAAATTTGGGTCAAATTCAACAGGACAAATCTAAACGCTGTTGGGAAGATCTAATTAGATTTTTATACTTTTGTAAAGCATCCTTTATTTCTGAAAAGGCACATGGCTACTATTACATCTCTCAGCAATAGCGTTTACAGCAAAAAATGTTCAATTTGTGTATGATATGGAAACTTAACGCAGAAATCAAATTTTTTTTAAGAGCTATTTAGACTGCACAGCAGGCCAAACAGAAAGACATCATTGCTGTGACTGACCCACAGAGCACTTCTTGGTAAAGAAAAACTGGTGTGCTGTCAAAAGAAAAAGAAGAAATGGAAAACAAGGCTGAAAACCCTTTTACTAAATATGCAGATAAATGTCTTCCAGACCTGCCTCAAGCGTCCACTTGTGATGTGGTGGGGCCGTCTGTAGATCCAACTTGCAAAGAGATTTTCATTTAAGTATCAGTTGCTGTGGTAACAGCATGAAGAGCAGATCAAATGGATGCCAGGACCAGACGGGTTTCTCTAAGAATGCCACGTACATGAATGATCAGTGGTGACCCAGTTCCAAAAGGTTATCAACACAGATTTGTACTACAGTCGACTTAAGGTCACCTTCTCCAGGGTTCTGGACCTTGTTTCTGGTCCCCAGGGGTTCTCATGAATTAGCAGCCCTGGGATTTTGTCAGAAGCTCGTGGACTTCCCACAAAGGAAATGCTGGTGGATTAACAGAAGTGCTACAGTTTCATACTGACATGTTTATGCTGCCTTCTCATTGTCAAGGGCTGGGCTGAGCTGAGCCTTCAGCTCTGTCAAAATGTTGAGTAATTATCACATGATAATCACACACTGCATTTTCTCTCAGGCTTAATCTGATTTCTGCACAGTAGTTGCTTACAACCCACTTAAATCCCACCCATGTGTAGTTTAACCAATATAAATGATTAGATTTGATTTTCTATGGTCAGAGCTACGTCATGTACAAGGTTCATCAGCAAATATTTGATCTTTACTGAGGTTTTTTTGGATGGTTCTTTTGCACCTAAAACTTGTTTACTCGGTTCTTATGAATAGTTAAGTTAAAGACATAATAATCATCTGGTGCTTACTGTTCAGCAAAATCCTGAGTTTCCCTTACTGTTTTGGAAGGTTTGGGTTTCTGTTTGGTTTTTGTTTTCACAAGAAATGTGTGAAGGGAGTGTGTGTGCGTTGTGGTTTAGACACAATTACGTGGGCTGGGACAGTCAGCGTTCCAACTTTATCTGGAAAGGGGATGGAAGGCAACTCCTTAAACGCTGCTTATTTCCCTTCCTCTCCTGCCTCCAAAATATGTTCCAACAGGCTGATTTGTTTAATCTTGATCGAATCTTGAGTATGTTGAGGGTGTTTAGATAATGCTATGTCAAAGACTTTGCGGTATTTGGAAATACTCTCAAAACAAGGTCCTGCCTGTTCTATATAGTCAATGTGTGTCCCTTGTCCCCCTGGCCTGGCAGCAGCATGTTGGCAGCTTCACAGCGATGCAATCGGGTAGATAAGAAGGTGTGCATCTTGACTTAGAGGGCTTAAAGTCTACTTTTTTAAAAATACATTTTATATTCTGTAAAAATACATCGGAAGTCCATTCACAGAATTGGGGAAAGTTCTCTTTCCTGCTTTAAATTGCTGCATGCTTAACACTTCGGGGTACTGCGTTAGGCAATTTATGCCTGGCTGTGCCTACATGGGTATGCCACGTAGGTGACAAGTTGTCCTCTGGTCTTCAAGCTTATTGCTTCATGGTCTCACCAGAAAGTGTTCAGCCCATGCAAATGGCAGGTGATTTTGGACTCCTAAGATTTTTTTGTCCCTAGTCAGCAAGTACAGTTCTAAAAATGTCTTTGTCAGGAGGCAGGGAGTAAGTCTCCACATCAATTATATCCTGTCAGCTTTGCCAACCACTTAAAGCAATTAGATCTGAGAACGTGCTGGCTGAATTTACATGGAGCGCATTCTTTCTTCCTGCCCCTTGCTTGTGTGTATGAGATTGTGTTGCAGCTGGAGATACACCACGAGCACAACATAGGCATCAGAGAACACGTTGTGCCTCCAGCAACTGCTCTGGGTTGTTCGTGAAGGGCAGCCTCCCAGTTTCTCTGGTCACACTCAGCAGATTTGTCTGCCAGTGTTGCTGAAATGAACCACAGTGTGCTGGTCCTCACAAGAGACGGGCTGCGTTCATCAGAAAGAGAAATTTCGGAAGTGTTTAATTTCTGCATTTTTAGCTTTATGTTTTGAACATACAGATGAAGAGAAAATAATTGGCAGTAGACAGAAGGCCAGAGAGGAGCAGACCAAAAGAAGTAGCAGAACTATGAAAAATCCCTGGAAGTGAATAGGGAGACTAGAACACTTACGGGACATGGTCAGTGAGTGAGATGGTAGAATAGTCTCTTTACATACTTCTGGTTTCTGGACCTGATTTCGTGTGAATGCAGCAAGTCTGGGAGATGTTCATACACACAACTCAAAGCCTTATATGGTCTACACCTTCTGATGGAAATGGTAAGAGTTCAGCTTGGGTTTAGTGTTTGCAAAGGGCCAGAGCTCAACCTGTGAAACTTGAGTTTTAGGCAGGCTGTCGACTCTGTGCTGGCTCAAGATGCCACATATCAGTTTGTCAGTAGGCTCAGCTGTCTGTATGTAGAGCCATGGTGTTTAAGTCCCCATGATAAAATGCTGCCTCATCTTCAACTGAGACTGGCTTTGCCTTTCTAAGGTTAATTTAGTTGTTGCTTACTGAAGTTGTTCACTCTCTCACAAATAGAATAAAATTACCAGGTGATGGATTCTTCCTGTGGCAAAAAATTATTCCCTGGAGAGGAATCCACAGGCAGTGTCTGCATCACTTAAAGCTCCGTTCGTGACCTATTTTGGGGAGCTGACGGGTCTTAGGTCTCCTGAGCCTCATCTAGTTTGGGATGAGTTTAATTCACAGGCAATTACTAAATCAGCATTAAGACTGTTTCATAGATCGTCTTGATTCCTTGATCTTCCGGTGCAAGCTTTTTGATAAAGCTCCGGGCTACTTAGGAGGATTTGCTGGCTGAGAGCCTTCTCGATAACACTGCTGCTTTTGTTTCCTGACTGCTTTTGAAGGTATCTTAGAAGCTTTTAAAAATTGTCTTTATATCTTGCTGTGCAGTTAAAGCTCCAAGTTTCTCACTAGCATGTACAGATGTTTCTTGGATATTGGCAACAGCTAGAAAAGGGGAATGTGTTTAAAAAACCCTTCCCATTATAAGCTAGTGGATCTTCCCTTTTCTTCAGCTGTTTTTTGTCTGTTTCCATCATCTGCAAAATATACTACACCATGCTGTCAGTGAGCAGCACTTCAGCAAAATGCATCCATTGTAGAAAATTGGGATAATCTGAATTTCACGTGATTCGGGTCTAGCTTTTGAATCACTTAACGCCTACCTTTTCACAATGTTACAGACTACCTGTGAATTGGAATAAATGTTCCCCAAGTGCAGGACCCTACACTTGCTTCTGTTGAACCTCATTAGGTTCTTCTCTGCCCAGCACTCCAGCCTGTCCAGGTCATGCTGGATGGCAGCGCGGCCCTCTGGAGTGTCAGCCACCCCTCCCAGTTTGGTATCATCAGCGAACTTGCTGAGGATACACTCTGTCCCCTCATCCAGGTCATTGATGAATATGTTGAAAAAGATCGGGCCGAGTATTGACCCCTGTGCTTTTAAGAGTTCCTGCTTAAAGTATGACCAGCCTTCCTGGACACCTTTGCCCTTCAGGACTGTCTCCCAAGGGACACTCTCAACCATGCTCCTCAACAGGCTAAAATCTGCCCTGCGGAAGTCCAAGGTGGCAGTTCTGCTGGCTCCCTGCCTTGCTTCTCCAAGAATTGAAAACTCTAACATTTCGTGATCACTCTGCCCAAGACGACCTCCAACCTTTACATCCCCCACAAGACCTTCTCTGTTAACAAAGAGTAGGTCCAGTAGGGCACTTCCCCTAGTTGGCTCCGTCACCAGCTGTGTTAGGAAGTTGTCTTCCACACACTCCAGGAACCTCCGGGACTGTTCCCTCTCTGCTGTGTTATATTTCCAGCAGACACCTGGGAAGTTCAAGTCCCCCACGAGAACAAGGGCGAGCGATCGTGAGGCCTCTGCCTCTGTCAGCTGCTTATAGAATATTTCATCAGTCTCTACATCCTGATTGGGGGGTCTGTAAGAAACCCCCACCATGATGTCTACCTTATTGGCCTTCCCCTGGATTCTTACCCATAAACACTCAACACTGTCATTCACATTGTTAAGTTCTAGGCATTCAAAACTGCCCCTAACATAGAGGGCCACCCCACCACCTCTCCTTCCCTGCCTATCCCTTCTGAAATGTTGGTAGCCATCAATCACAGCACTCCAGTTGTGCGAGTCTTCCCACCACGTTTCTGTGATGGCAACTATACCATAGTTTCCTTGCTGTACCATGGCCTCCAGCTCCTCCTGTTTGTTCCCCATGCTGCGTGCATTAGTGTAGATGCACTTCAGCTGGGCTAATTTTCCTGCCACTTTTTTTGAGGGGACAAGCCCTAATTCCCACCTGATCTTGCTCAGACACTTCTATAGTTACCACCCTATCACTACCCCTCAAGTCTTTACTACCACACGGAACACCATCCCCCACCATCACTGAGAGAGACTGCAAGACCTTGCTAACACTTTTACCCAGAAGCACTGGCACGCTACTCCCAGCGTCCGCTTTAGTCATCCTGGTTCCATTTTGCACTGAATGAGCTGCCGAAAAAAAGAAAATAGCAGCACCATTTGGAGGTAAAATAAAGCAGGAATGGGGTAGCGTTCCTAGTGTGGAATCTTGATTTGGAACTCTGCCAGCATATTCATATGTAGATAAGCAAGGTTTTAACCTTAATAATGCCCCTTTTTAATATGTTAATAAAATATTACTCCTTTTATATCTTTATCACACTCATCCATCTTTGAAAACCCATCTTAGAATACCAAAAGGGTATACTCCTACCTGGAAGGTTTCTCTGGATGAGAGTGTAACATATGAACAGCCATAATCAGACAGACCCGAGGTCCACAAAGTCTCTTATAGACTCCGGTACAGAGCAAATTAAAACAGGGAAAGCATACCATGACAGTCCTCCAGTACATCTTTGTAGCACCCAGTGCACTGTAGAATTGCTGCTACTTGAGCTTTAACTGGGACCTCACATGGATTTTTCTGTCTTGGGTTTGCCTAATTGCTTTTTGAATCTGTTAAAAACGTAGTTGAACTTGTACTGCTGTGAAATACAAGGAATGGAATTCTGAATGAGCAGCTGCATTCAGAAACATAAGAATCAGTTCAGAGTAAAGAAGAATTGATCCCAGCAGCTAAACCTGCCATCATGTGCTAAATATACTTAATAAATAAACAAATAAACAAACCTTTGCTGCAGATGTCTGGAGTTGCATAGTAGACAGCGGAAAGAAAGAAGAAAGGAACCTTGTGTGAAATCCAGAGCCAGGGCACAAGTTTTGTGAGAACAGGTATTACTCTGGCCAAAGCCTGGAAGATTTCACACCCTTACTAAAGACTTGCTTCCAAAGCAGAGCTTTCTGCCTGTTGAAGGAAAGTGAACTTTTCATATTACATGCACACATAAAATGCATCTATCAAACTAGACTGTGTAAACAAGCTGGCTTTTGAATATCAATGTTCTTTCTGTGATGCAGGGTGGGTTTCTGAAGAGAATTTCCTTACAAATACTAGACACAGTAGCACTGACTTATTTCTTCCTCATTCTCCTTCCAGTTAGATCGCTGGTGCTCTGCTCCTTCTACATTGCACTCACTAAACACACAAAACTAAACCGGAAAAGTAAATGATGCTTTCTTTGTGAAAGTTCTCTGCTTGTTTCTGTATTTGCCATAGGTCTTGTTTTCTTAAAAAGAATCTATATTTGAAGTTTTTCACAGAAATTTAAATTTTGATGAAGGCAGTGAAGAGAAATTTTCATGAAAGAGAATGCCTTTTGATCGATTACAGTTATGAGGTTTCACGTAGTCGTCACAGATTCTTTATTCAGCCTCTAGTCTTTTTTCTAAGGATTATGGGAGAAAATTCGTACATGTATTTTTATAGTACCAGATACTAATAACTAAGATCTAGCAAAATAAAAGATTCAGAATACTTTTTCAGAAGGATACTGTGGGTGAAAGCAGTACGCAAGATGAAATATGCATGTCTCCTGGAAAGTAGATGGCTTGTAAGACTTGTGTTTAACTTTTGCATTTTTAGTGTGAAGTATTTTTTTTTTGCCTATTCTGTTATAAAAAGGCATCAGACAACATATTCCTTAGACTGTTTAGTACAGCTGCTGGTGTCTCTTGTGTACTACTTATGTCTCACCTAAACATCACATTTGAATTTCACTCACTGATGGAAAAATATTTTTTCCAGTGAGAGTTTCACTGCCATGAACCATTTTTCAGTACGTGCACTGTGCAGGTGAGGATGTGTGAGCTGGAAACTCATGCTTCTGAGTGCAGGTGGGGGTGGGTTTCAAAGGCATTTGGGTTTTTTTTATAAACATCCTTCTTATAGGAATGTTGATTTTTAAACATCTTGAAATCACATGTTGCCGCTACACAGCCTGACTAGCGCTCTGTCAGAAACCCTCGTCATCGTGTTCCTGGACTCAGCTCACAGCAGCGAAGAGTAAAGTCAGCTCAGGGATTACCTTTTCTTTATCCGAAGGAATGATTGTGAAAGACAATTTGAATAATCACCGGGGCCAAAGCTTGCAGGTGACAGGGATTTGGAAACTCCTAAGTTTGGAATCTCCCCATGCTCTTCCTTGGTCAACGTATGTTTGGAGACGCGGCCTGAGGAACAGGTTTGTATGAAACCAATTTGCATCGCTGTACAAAGTGCAGCAGTGCGTCATGCATGTCTTCTTCCAGCCCTGCACCCACTAGGTCAGAAAGCAGAAATGCTGATGAATCACGTTTGCTTGGCAACCTCCTACTTGGGTTCCTTCTCAAACCTCTTGTGGGAGCTGGGTGCCTTTTGACACACAGGTGGGACAGCTGGGATCTACCAGAGCTTCACTATGATTTTCTCTGCTCCTGCTGACATCTACTGGTAGAACAGTGTCGGCTTGTGCATTTGCAGAAAGTAGTTTAAGTGTACATCAAGTTTAAAATATTACCTAAATGCAATGTAGAATTTATTAGAGTAAACGTTTCTGTATTTGTTTGGGTTATTCTGTGAGCAAAGGGAGGGAGATTTGTAGCAGGAAGGCAGGGTTCTTGACAATACTGAAATGAGAGCAGAATAAATCACTGCAGCCGGTTTTATAGGCAGCACTTCAGCTGAGCTATGAATAAGTGGGATTATGCTACCGTTGCCTCGAAGGCTTTTCTGTGGTTTTGTTTAGTTTGCTTGTTCTGCTTTCCTTACACAAAGGATCTGTGGTAGGAAGTGTCACACTATCAGAGGTTACTGAAAGCCAGGCTCGCTATGGGAATCTGAGATGGTACTTTTTCTTTGTAATCAATACTTTCTGGCTTTGGCATGTCACAGGCTGTTGGTTTAGGAAACAAGGGTAAGGCATGCTTTTCTTTCTGCTAATGGCCCGTCTTATGTGCTTTTTTCTTCTTTTTTTTTTTTTAGGTTCCTGACCCTGAAAATGAATCCCCTGATAGAGAGACCTTCAGAATACATCAAGCAAAGAACAAGAAGTTGTAAGTGGAGAAAGAGGCAAAAAAAGATGTGTTTTTAGCCCTTTTGGCAGCCAGAAAATTCTATTTGGATAAGGGTCAGACTTCATCAAAAAATAAAAATAGGTATTTAAGGATGATATCCTTGTCCACATTGTTAGTGGTCTATGAATTCAGAAGCAAAATGCACTGTAACTAGCTTTGGGGGGTTGAATTCTCTTCATATGCCTGCAGCAGATTTGGCTTTACCCAGTGTTAAGTCCTTTGCTTGTCCGTCTCTCATCTTTCCTGTGTAAACTTCCACAAGGTGCTATACGGCTCAGTTAGCGTTTGTGAGATTTTTGAGGAAGGGACAGCATTTTCCTGCTGATAACGAAGTACTTGATTGAAGACCCAGCATGAACATTGTCCAAATTCTCTACGCCTTGCTCCTGTAAGACCTAAACTCACTGGGGATACTCACTGACAGAGGAGGAAGATCAGAGCCGTACTGAAAACGCTTTCTAAATGCGATAGCCCCTCTGCTCAAGAGCTGAACTCAGGCTTGCTCAGTTCTTCTGAACACCCGCATCAATATGCACACAATTAAGCACAAGAGACTGGTCGTGTGATAAGTTCTTATTGATCCTGTTCTGAAGCTCTGGGAAAAGAATAGAAACGGCTCCTAAGACAGAAAGCTCTTCAGTGGGGGGGGCGGGGGGGGAGGTGTTCTCCATCATTGTAAGGAGTTGAGTTGGCAGGACACCCCCAGTGGTTTGCGCTTTTAATAAGTTCCTACAAGAGTCCTAAAGATGATAGCTGAGATAGTGTACTGCTAAGCACAGCAGAAGGGGAGATAAGAAATTTAATCTCTTTGTATTCAGAGGTAAATTTGAAATAGGCACATTGATGGCCTGCGGAGAACTGGAGCTAAGACAGACCTCCAAATACTCCAAGGCAGATTTAGTGCCATGAGCAAGAAATGATCCTGTGAGGGAAAAATGGGATCATACAAGAATCACAGAGTCCCGGAAGACAAATTAAGATTGAAAGAAAAAATTTTGGTTTTGGTATATTTTCCCATATTTTTATGTTTGGCTTTGCAACAAGCAGTTATAAAAACTCAACACAGATTTGGATTTTTGAGGACATGTGAGACGTAAAGACCTCTTAGATTCTGTTTGGTCTCCTTTATAATAATAAGTAATTTAGGTATGATTCTATAAATATATACTTTAGAGCTATATTCCTAGCTGTGGAGCAGGATGTTGCTGTGCTCACAATGTCAGTTCATTATACAATATATGCTTAAACTTGTCTTGTAATTATAGCTTGGAAGATTATATCCAGGAAGTTTACTAAACCAGCAAGTACTGGTCCCAGAAAGACACAAATGCTGAAACAAGTAAGAGTTTCCTCAGTGATGCAGGTACTTGCTGTTGTAAATGTAGGTGTTTTTCCATGGAAATGTTCTCAGTTTGCCTCTGTTTCTCTTGTGTGAGGCAAAAAAGCCCCTGATGCACTTAGACTGCAGTTGGACAATGAAAGAATGATATTGGTAAAGAAAGCTCATGAATGATGATAAAATAGAAAAACTCACCTTAAACCACTACTTTACTAGGATGTGTCTCTTGGAATGAAGCCATAGTGGAACGGACTTACAAAATTTTGATAAGTCTTGAAAAGAATAGTGTTTGTATAAGAATTTTTTTGATATCTCGAAAGCAAGTCCTACAGGTTTCCTGAAATTTTCTGTACCAATAGAGTACAGAAAAGAGGGGACTCCTGAGAAATGCTCGCAATAACCAGAAGGTTCCTGTGATCCAGATGGACTATTCCATCCTTGGATAGGTATTTTCCACAATTGTTATCTACTTGGTATAACTTACAGGGAATGACACATTTGTTGCTGTGCTGAGACTCTAATGACCTGTAGCAGGATAAATTATGCTGTACTCTCACATAGTTGTTCCCTTGAAATATGTTTATTCTTCTGTGCATGCAGGCTAGGATTACAGGCTGGTTAAAGATATCAAGACTGTCTTGTGAGCGCATTTGGCTATTCCAGCAGGCAAGGTTAGCCATTTCTGCCAAATTTACACGTAAAATAGTAGGCTTAAGGATTCTTTTCCTCAGTGCAATTTGTAAGAAAATTAATGAATCATCTCTTGATAGAGATTTTAAAGGTGAACGAAAAAACTATTGTGATTAACTGCACTACAATGTCTCTCCGCACTGACTGTCCTCAAATCTAGGAAGGCTGTAGACCTGGGAACATAGTCACTGACTGGTGGTGTGTGATGGCAAGGTCTGAATGTTTGCCTGTGTATTGGTTCCTCGTCCTCTTTCCCTGCCACAAATATTTACCTTGCTCTTCCTTCCTTTCATTGCTACGGGTAATTCCTTGCCATCTCCTTCCGCTATCTGATAGTTTCCCTGATGTCCTCTTGCCCATCAGGGACAACCCAACAGCAGAACTGCAGTGACAGAGCTCTTTCCCCGTGTAGCTTGATCCTGAGGGGATCAGGTACCCCCACGGCAGGAGAATTTGAGCTTCCTTTCCACTAACACGTGTGACACTGACCGACCACAGCATCACGTTCTGTTACCTTGGAAACCAGCTTATAAAAAATGTAAAATTAAATAGGGCCACAGATTTGTTAAATTTAGTAAAAACAAGCATCGCCCTGCAATACAGATCTCCACGGCGGGTGCAGAGGATGCTGCTGTTAATATGTCTTTCGCCGCTTTTTACTTCGCCAGGCGAGAAAGACCGGTATTTTGAAAAGCCGTGGCAACGGACAGGACGTAGCTGAGGGTCCCAATTTTCCTGGCAGGGCAAGCCCTTGGCAGGGGGTGCTCCCTGCAGTGCCGCGCAGCAGCCGGGCGGTGGGGCGCAGGCTGCGCCGGTTTGCCGCGGAGCTGCCGGCTGCGCAGGACTGATGCTGGAACACCGAACTGGAGCTTTGTCAGGTCCGGTGGAGATCCAGCACCACCAGCAGCAGCGTGCAGGTTTGAAAGTAAAAGCCTAGAAAATTAGAGGGGTTTTTAAGATCCCACTCAAAACTGAAGCTACTAGACCAGGAGGTGTCTCGGCGCCCCGGCAGAGGCTCGCGCGCCCGGGTGGCAGAGGTAAGAAATAGGGGAAAATACAAGAGCAGGGAATTGAACTGAAGCAAGAGTCATGTAGCTGTATCTGCCACTGTTTCTGAAACTGTTCGGGGCAGTAATTACCTGGGAACACTAGGCTGTACAGATATCAGCTTAATATATATATATATTTTTTTTTTCCTATGTTAACAGCAAGGACCAGGCAAAATCCAATAGAAAAGCTGGGGTTTAATATAAGGTGAAACTTATTTAAAGTCAAGTAAATTAAGATCAAAACCATGGAAGTCCTCTAACAGAGTTGCTACATATAATTGTGAGCAGAGTCATCTCCAGTCTCCGGGCAAGCTGTGAAAGACTCAGGCTGAGCTTCATGGCGTGCAGGAGTCACAGCGGTGTTTGGCAGCCTGCAGGAGGTTTTAGTTCTAGGTTGATAAACACATAATCATGACATAATAAAACTCAGAACAACACTGTTTTGGTACCCATGAAGAATTTTTTCCTTCCCTAAGGTGGTGCCTGGCTCTGGTGCTGTCAGTGCACATCTCTGTTTAGGAGCACATAGTAAAAGGGGCATTCAGATGTTTGGAAAATTCCACAACAGCCCAGAAATATCTGCTCTGAGACAGTGTGGCTATTAATTTATCAAGTATGCCACCAGGTCAGCATACTTATTCACTGCAAATGAATTGAAATTGCTTATTTTGTAGTTTATAAAATTGCATCCTCTGGATGTACTCCCCAAAATACCCTGTTAACACACATGGTTAAGCATCATATCCTAAATAACAGTGAACTTGAGCTCTTCCTCAGAGAAAGTAACTGTAGAGTCAAAGGCCTTTCACTAACTACATGATGGCACCAGCTCCTAAATACTTGCGTCCAGCATGTGTTACACGCTGCACCTGAGCTGTTCTCAGCTGCTGGGAGGAAAGTTAATAACGACATTGCTACAATAGCCAAGAGCTTTGTCAGTCAGAGGCATCATGAAAAGCTTTCCCCTCTGCCCTCATCCCCCAGACCTAAGAACGTATAGATACATTGCACAACTTGTCTTAAAAACTGCTGATAATTTATACAACAGTTTTGCCTGTCAGAATTAGACTCTACTAAAAATTACCCAGGCCCTGGAAACTGTCTTCTTCCCCCCACCCCCATTTTTCAGGTGAAAGGGAATTAACATCCTATTTTCAGTTATCAGTTCCATGACGCTAATCCTGACATTGCTGCTGGTGCTATAAAAGCAGGTCAGTCTCCCTCAGGTTTGAGAGCCTAGTCTTTGGGAAGAGTAAGTAAAAGCACTCCTCGAAGTCAGGTAAGGTCCTTCCTTCTCAGCTCGCTTTTAATTATAATTGCTAGCATCTTCTTTCTTTGTGAGGGCTGCAAATCCAGTTGGGGATCTGGCGAGCTGATCTCTGACAATATCAAATGTTCTCAGAACTCTTAATCGAAGGCAGCCCATGAAAGCACCCCGGGGAGTGCTTTATTCACTGTGTTTAAAAGGACATGAAAGTACAATAGTTCTCTTTATATGGGTACAAAGCAGCCAATTGATCTTGTCAGTTTAATAAATAATACAATTGCTTCCATCAGACACTGTTAATAGACTCCTGTCTGGACTAATGTTGTACAGAATTGTACAAGTAGAGAAATGTTATCTACCTCCATCTGCCCTGGATTAACCACCTCCCCCTTTATCACCTAGAGGCAAAGCTTCCCGCAGTAGTCCCTGAAGGGCATCAGGTCCCCTGATCTTCATCTCTTTCTTTATTTTAATGTGTGATCTTGGAAGAGACGAACTAATTTCCTGATGCATCTGTTGTCTGGCTGATTCCTAGCATTTGTATAGATTCAAAGAAGCTTGAGAATGTAAAATAGGCAGCAGGTTTGGGGTTATTTTGTTTATTTTTTAATCATTCACTGTCTATGTGATCTCAAGATGCAAAATTTGGACCGTGCTTTTCAGACATTGCATAGGTGCAGGGAAGCTCGGCTGCAGCTTCTTACCTGGGGCATTACGAATACAAGGACCAGACATCAGCAAAATTGATACAAGGCTTTGGTTCAAGAAACTTACAGCTCAGGGGTTTGGGATGTTTCTGGTTTGGTGCCAGCATAACCAGATCATGCCCTTCTGCGGATTCCCCACTCAGCATCTTAAGAGTTTTTGCATTATCAGCACTGCTTTTTCGGTGAGCATGGGATGGGGTACAGACAACCCAGTGTTCTTTGGGAAAGTGCTGGTAACATTAGCAGAGGAAGATTTAAAAATTTTCATTGTCTTGGCTTTAGTTTGGTTTCCTTTTTCTTTTTTCTCTGCCTCGACATGAAGTGGTTCTGGGTTTTGCAGCTGAGGTATGTGATAGGCAGGAAGAGAATGTATTTGTCATTGGGAATAGGTTTCCAGGGTTTTCAGGACCAGAACGTTATGCTTTGAAAATAGTTAATTTTACAGCAGTTACGGATTTTAATTTTTTACATCTTTCTACCTATATATCTACCTAAATATATTGGGTTTTACAGATATAAACCCATAAAAATATAGGTATATTTTATATATATATGTACACACATATGTATAAATCTAGTCTGTGCTGTCAGAGTCCCCACAGGTCGTTTCTGCAGATGATGGGAGACCGGACGTGCCTTTCTGAGTGTTGCTGAGCTCTCCAACTCGGCCTGTCAAAGGAGATATTGTGGTGAGTAGAAAGCAGACTGATCCCCTTCCTTGTGCTTGCAAGAGAAATACCTCTGATTTTAATGCTGTAATCAGTTATTCAATTGTTAATAACACTTTGTTTATCTACAATAACCTAAGTGAATAATGCAATGACCAATGAGTCAAAAGAGCTGCTGTTGACAAGTTTTTTCGATTCCCCATACTTTGGTTTTCCCTGCTGTAGGAGGTAGGCAGTAAGAGTGCCAGAACTCAAAGGGGCATTCAGAGGATAAATGCATAATTTACATTGAGCTGCTCAGGTATTTCCAGTACTAGGATAATATATGAAGCAAAGAGATTTTTATCAAAGCGGAGAGACGTTCTGGTCGAATGATGAGGTCCTACAGCATCAGGGGAAGTCAACAGACCTGGAATTCTTTTGGATCAGCGGGGAAACCAATTTCTGGGAACTGAATGCTTCATCCTAAAAGCCTTTTTCCCTGGATCCCTGTGTGATCAAGTCTGTGCTTACACAGATACTGCTTTTGAATTGTTGTTGCATTGCTTGCAGAGAAAATACTCACACTGCTGCCCTCCTACTTGAAGATGAAAAATATTTTTTATTTTAAATTCAAAACCTAATTGAAATCCAGACTCCTTAATTAGTTTTAGATATAAATTCAGAAAGAAAAATCAGTCCTTTAAATAATAAAATCCTTGTGTTGAAAGTCAGTTTTCTTCACTCCCACATCCATTTTGAATTGAGGCTACTGTATTTGAAGGGTAAGACCCAATAACGCTTCTAAAGCCATGATCGGTATTTGAAAGGCAGCTCTGTGCTCTTCTTTGAGTGCTATTGATGCTTTCAGCTGTGGCATGAAAGACCTAGAACTCTGATCTCTGGTTTTGGCAAGTCAAGTCATTCAATTCAATTTCAGAATAGTGCAGCTGTGAAGCTTCACAGTTTTTGATGTTTAAAAAGGTAGGGATTATTTCTGTTCTCTGTGATTTGTGAGCAACCGCTGCTTCTGTTAGCAAACCCAGGAAGAAACCTGTCTGTCTGATGTGCATGGACTGTCACTGGTACCTGCGCAAACACCTAGAGTCGATATTACATATCTGGCTGGCATCTCTGAGATCAAAGCACTCTATGATGCTCTGCTGCCCTTTGAACAGCATTTAATTGGCCATGAGACCACGTTTTAGGACCTGGGACTGAGTTTTGCCTCGTCGGGTCACTGGGTGAACTCAGTTTATGTCTGTAGGAAACCAGTCGGTGTTCTCAGCCTCATTTCTAGTAGAGAGAAGGCTGCATTGCTATTCCAGTTGCTCCTGTTCTCTTACCTGTAGAGAGTCATGGTGAAGATGTGAGTTTGCAGCCCCTGCTCTTCCTCATGCGGGGTTTCTGCAGGTTGATTGAAGCACATTAGGACGGACTGTTTGGTGGGAATACCCCAGGTGTCCTCTGCAGAGATTTCAGGCAGGTCTGGCCAGACTTGATCTTACAAGGCTCGTGCCAAACTCTTCAAACACCCAATTCCCTGGGGAGCAGAGAATAGCTTATGAGTGATGGGTGCTAGCCTGGGCATGAAGCTGGGATTCAGGGTGAATGGACAAAGCTGGCCTTGGCAGCCACTCCTCACCTACCTCCTCCTGCGGCGGGACGGGGAAATTATCTAGCAGCCTTTTGCCAACCAGGCTTGTGCTGGTCCTGCCATGGAAGCCCCAGTTACACTGATAAAGAGGCACAGACTGGTCACTGACAACAGCCTCTGCTGGTCCTGGTGCCATCTGGGCTGGGGCTGGCTCCAGTTGAGAGCCTAATATCCTCCTGAGCTTAGTGCTGAGCTCAGGCTGAGAGATGAACGCCAAGCTTGGCGTTCAGTGCCTCACTAATGCAGAAGACTTGCCTCCCATCCAGCTTGGACCATGGGTACAACTGGTGCGTGGCTGTCTGTCCACCCCAACAGCTAACTGCAATGGCCTTCATTTCCAGCACTGTAAAACTAGCCTAGTCAATGAGCTCATGTTTGGGGCCTTCTCCACAGTGGATTTTGGTGTATGTTCCTTTATTATCTTTAGAAATGGAGACCATTTGATTTAACTGTCTGCCAAAACATGTGGAGAACTGGAGAGCTGGGATGTGAACGCAGGCTGTGTTCTGCAGTCAAAGCAGGCTCTTCCGGACACTGTTCCCCCTCTACTAAATAATACAGCATTACAAGCGTGTCCGTGTTGGGTTGCTGTGCAGCACACATCTTGCTGCAAAGACAGCAAAGCCGAACTGCTGTTCGCTGTACCAAGAGAGAAGTACCGGTGCAGACTTTGCTCGTAGGATAGGGCGGAGCATTGGCCCTGGCTGGTTCCACTCTCTAGTAGAGGAAAAGGATCTGGCATTGTAGAGAGGGGCATACCAGGTATTTGGTGCAGGAAAAATAGCGTATGTGCATGCTAACCACACGTGATGGTCTGCATGCTGCTAACCAAAGTGCCGTGTTGTGCATGGTCACTGAGTAGCTCTCTGTGACTCGTGACAAGGACACTGTGCTGAGGGTGTTTATTGACTAGATGGTGCAAAAAGCTTCTTGGGTACTTCACAGATAGACCTGAGATCCAGGTCTCTTCCGTGATGATTTCACAGCCTGGACAGATGTCGGATGGAAGCGTGGCAGGGAGGTGGAGGCAGTCAAAGCAACCTGAATGGACAGTGGGTGTCAGGACACTGACAGCATTCTGCATGTGACGGGTGTGAGGAAGAAGAGGAGGAGAGAAGTGGGACATGGGCAAATGTGCACTATGGAAGGCAGAAAGCAGTCATCCCACAAGATGTCACTTCTGAGTGGAGGACGCTGCTAAGGCTCGGTTTGGCAGTATGCTGCACACCTGCTGTTTGCAGCCAAGTCTAAAGGCACCGAGGATATCAGTGCCTTGCAAGATTAAACTCTTTGATTCCAATCTCTTTAGCTAGAAAGTATGTTGTTTTATCTAATGCTTGTCTCTGTCTGTTTTAGGCTGTGGCGCCTGCTGAGAAAAGCTATGCATAATGAAATGATTAAATCATGTGTTTTCAAATAATCAAAGTCATGCTGTTTCAGCTATGCAGAAATCCTGTTCCTCTTATGAGACATCTAGCCAGATTCAGAATTTCTTTTGGATTTTATATTTCTTAGAAGGACTCTGAATAAAAAGGAGAATCTGGTTAAGGCCAGTTCTGCGCTCCTGTATGCCCAGGGCCAGATATGATCACATTCGTATTCTTCTTGTGTCGCTGCAGACAGTAAATAACTTTGCAGTCTGATTTTATGCTCTAAAGAAAATCATTCACACTGTGACAGCACTTCAAAATATTTCAATCCTTATTCTGTATATGCTGCTGGCTATGACTGCACTGCAGAAAAAAACCGCTTCACTGAATCAGTAGTTAGGGGAAGGGGTGACGTTTCCAAATCATTCCTTTCCATCTTGATTGTTGTAACTAATCCCTCATCCCTGCTGTACCTCCAGTTTGAAATGTCTCCCCTGTAACTCTGCACTACTTTGGGCTTTGGCATCCCTGACACACTCAGTTGCTCAACACTGCTTAAATATTGTGCATGGTAAGGTCAGATGGTGCTACGTAGGCTGCTACATACAGAATCACCTCCTGACTGTGGGAAATCTCCCTAGCGAAATGTACCCTGGAGCAGGTAGTGCAGGAACTGAACAAGAAATATCTTTATGGTCAGAGTCCAGAGACTCCTACCCATCCGTCAAGGTAAGGTCTCTTCTTAAAAGGGTGCTGTCAAGGCTGATTGACCTAAAATGAAACCTTGTGTGCTTTTTTGAATGATGGGCAGGTGTATGTTCCCATGTTCTGCTGTTTGGGGTCATTCTTAGGAGCATGTGAGAAACCAGCTGAAAACAAACAGGAATGATGTTATCAAAGAGGACTCTGACCTCCCAAGGTCATGGAAGTGACAGTGAACTGATGGAGGTTAATAGGCTTATTTTAGTGAAGGGACTGTATTTACAGGGAAGGTGGCAGAGCCAGGGAGTTGCACCATGAGATGCGCTTCTAGGTTGATTTTTGCAGATCCTGAATACAACCTCAGGGAGAAGAGCAGTGAACAAGTCCCTCCCTCCCTCATAGTGCCACATTTAGGAAACTGAGGAACAATTGCAGTCTAAGTAGGCAAAGAAATGTCATTGAATAGCAAAATATCAGATCTACACGTCAAACACAGGAATTATCTTTCTGGGCCAAGCAGAAGAGTTTAATTTTGACAAAAGGAGTTACAAGAACTTATCTGCTTTACCATAATGGAAACTGTCACCACCAGTCTCATTTTTATTATGGAAGCATTGCTCCAAGAGACTTCAGATCTGCATGTGCCATCTCCATCTCAAAACCGAAACATCTCAGATCAAACAACACTTGCAGTTTCAGAGACAATTCTGTGCTGCGGTGAAAGGGCTAGAGACCGTACGGCTGCGCTACTGGGATACCACCCTTCTTCTGCAGATCTGATGTGGAAGACAATGTGGCGATAAGACAGAAAGCATTACGCCAGCAGAAAACGTTAATCAGGGACATTGAAAATGGTAAACCTGAGTAGCTATAAGCAGACAGCAGATGGAGATGGAAGAAAAGGAAATAATCAAATTCTGCATTAAGACAGACAGCTTAGATGACTGCTTTCATTTGCATTAATCTTACAAAATGAATTTGCTAGTTTTATTCTAGATAGGGGTTTCCTCAGATGACAAAGTTAAAAAAATAAAGGCAACAAAAAAACCCCAAACACCGCACACCCCCCCCAAGCTTAGCAGCAGTGCAGACCAAACCCAGCATTCAAAGAGCAGTTTCTTCTCTCCAGATGAACAAAGCTGGGTGGTTGCACTGGTTGCCTTCAGCTTTAAAATGCTGCTGCAGAGCAGAGCTTGATGCTATTCTCTTTTGCTCTGCCCAGTGTGGCTCTTTGGGACAGGACATGATGCTGCCGTGATGCTGCTCACCTTGACAGAAGAGCTTGACAGCTATTCACAGACCTCTCACGCGGAGCCTAAAGCTTTTCCCAAATAGGAGTTGATGTCAGTAGTGCCGACGCTTTGGCATCTTCCTTGCAGAGTTCTGCCTCATTCACTTGGCTGCTTTATCTCCTACTTGAACCTAGAACTTTAACCAGCAACCAAGAGGGAGAGAAGAACCGTGTGGTATTTAGAGTCTTCAGTGCAATCTATTTGAAAAATGTCTGTTACTAAAAGGTGTAAAGCCTTTAGCAGTAAAGAGTAGAATGACTTTGTGTAAATAACAAATTATACCAGTCCATATTGATTTTTCTTGTTTGAGCAATTCCCAGATCAAATGCGCTCTTTCAGAAGGTGATATTTCTAACTGCAGTCACTCCAAACTCTGAAGAGCTAAAACCCAAGCTTTTCTTTCTCTGCTCCATCATTGCTGTAAATAAAAGCATTACACTGAAGACACACCTTGCCATTTTGGTGCTGATCCATAAAGCTTACTGTTTAAATAAGGAAAAAGCTTCCCAGCTCCATAAACTGGGCATGGCTGCGAAGAACAATTGCACGTTAAAGACATCGTTGTGTGCAGCATTGATCCTCAGAAGCATCCCAAGTGCTCTGATGTATCGTGCCCCCTGCTCCCACTCTCTGACCTACAGACCCAACTTCCAGGGGACAGAAGCGCATGAAGTCTGTGCTCTTCTCACCAAGTTTGCTCTGCTTGAATCAGACAGTAACAGTCTTGTGCATGCAACATTGACAAGAAACGCAGAGCACAATGGAGCAAGAGATGGAAAATCCCAAGCCCTTGGGATCAGATGAGCCCACTGTCAACTTGGTGCCTCTGTTCTTTATGTACTGTTGAGTGTTTGGATTTAATTCCCCCTCCTCCTCCTCAAGGCCCGCCAAGGAGATCCTGCTTCTGCCAAGTGATCAGTGGCTGACGTTGCTTGTTTGAGACCCACTGGCAAAGCTGACAGCAGTGATGCCTTTAGCTCTGCACAGAGATGCAGGTTGAAAGGAGACCTGGAGTGGGCCCCACAACAAACTTGCAGGAGTGTTGCCTCAAGTAACGATGTGCGGCCAAGATGACGGATTTTAGGAAATGAATGAATTTAACATTTATTCATGAGTGCACTCCAGGAGGATTCTTAACATCCTTTTCGCTAACAAGAACAACCAAATTGGCATTTCAAAATACAGAAAAGACATCAAATACCAAAGGAACATCCTACTGATGGAGAGGAAATCAAGTTGATTTGACTCCAGAAATCAAAATTGAATACTTTGAATATTTCTCTCTGTCCAACTGATATGTTTTTTTATTTTTGCAAACAAAAAATACACTTCAAATTTTTTTTTTTTTTTTTTTTTTTTTTTTTTTTTTTTTAAAGTATTAATTCAATATCATGGTCATGAAGGTGGAGTGAATGGTGCTGACTTTCCTTCTCAGACTTTTCCGAGGAAACAAACTTATCAACAAAGAGGTGATGGTGACCAGACCTGGACTAACAAAGCTCTGATAAGGTACAACATGTTCTCTGAACCTGCATCAGAGCCCAGCACGTTTTTTTATCTGACCTTAACCTCAAGTCCATGTACCAAACTGGTGGCACAGAGCTCTGTGATTCCCAGGCTGCTGTCAACAGCAGGGTTTTTGATTAGCCTCAAATGTCCAGACCCCAGAGCAGAGTCATCCAGAAACCCTTCAATGGGAAGGAAACTCATTTTGAGCAATTCCTCTGTAAGAAGTATAGCTTAAGAGCAGTGTGTACTTTTCTTGTGTGTGGCACAAGCCTTTTGGTTCCCCCAGGGTTCCTTCCAGTCTTCTTCGGTTCCAGATCTCCCAGCCTTTCTGCACCTGCATCTCTCCTTTGAACTCCTTCCTTCCCAACAGGAACCAGGGGGCTTGCATCCGTTTTTCCCTGATTCTTGTCAGTATGATTCTATGTCCTAGACACCAGGTTAGATCTGAATACCAGACATCCTACGTCTGCAGGAAAAAGGGCACTGCATGGTTATTTCCCTTGTCTCCATTAAGTGCATTGTGTCCTTTGTATTCAAACAGAGCACTTGATCTTAGACAATTCTCTGTCTCATTTTTTCCTCTTATAGTCTTCAACAGCAAGATCACCAAAGTCATCTAATAAACATAAATGTTATGACATCCTCCCACAGTAACTCTAAATATCATTCAGGAAACAGCGCCTAATAAACGATATAATTACTGCAAAGATGAAAAACAGCACTCCTGAAAACACACAGTGAGTTGCTCTTTATCTTGTCGTACAAATTATTTCCATTTTTTCTTGAGTGCTTTGTCTTGTCTTGCTTTGCTTTTCAAGCTCTTTTTTTTCCTCATCACTTGTGATCATGTGCAAGAAATGTATATCTCCAGGCACAGAAATACAAAGCGCAGTCGTTCTGAGCTGCCACAGGAATACAGGTCCACCCAGTTAATTTTTTCCCATTGTACTGGGTGGAGTGGCTCTGCAGACACACTCATATACACACCCTTTCTTTTTTGGTACTGTTAATTATTTTAAGCTACTCTTCAGGTTGGTAGCATAGCTTATTACTGTGGAAAATTGGCAGTTTCTCTCCTTCTGCGGTGACTAGTAAGTTATGAAAAGCTTTTTAGCTTGATTTATTCTGACTTCTGCCATGTCTTGCTGATTTATCTATTATGCTCTAAAAAAAGGCTAATTAAACCCAGTAGTTAAACCAGACAGACAGAAGGGCATGCATTTACCTACCCAAAAGGTATTTTTGAGACAAAAAGACATACTTTAAGCCAGTAAATGGTATCTTTTGCTTTGAATTAGGGACAGCACGGTACAATTATCGTTGACACTGTTGTCACGGGCACATCACATTATCACTCCGCTTTGCTTTGTTATTACATCCAGTCAAAGCAGTGAAACACAAAGGAGAAGGCTGCTCTGTCAAGTGCTCCAAGGATGGGATTGCCGAACGCTGTATTTTAATAATCTGCCTTGTTCACATGAGCCGAGCCAGCCGCCGCCGAAGTGGAGAGCAGTTGTTGGCCAACCAAAACACAGCTGTTGCAGCTCATTTTGAAGTCTACCAGCCTTTCTGCTGGGCCTTTTCAGAGATTAAGCTTAATCTTCTGTAGGCGAGGCTTATGTCACCTTATTCAAGAACAGTTCCACTGACAGCCATGGAGTTTTTTCCTCTTTGCCTCATCCTTTGTGGTTTTGGCAGGGAAACAGCTTTAGTAGAACGTACCCAGGCAAAAAGCAAAACAGTGTAAAACCTCTGTGGTTGTGCCACACAGCCAGCAGCCATGCCACAGCCATGCAAGCGGCCAGGGAATTCACAAGCTTTTGGAGAAAAATGCAAGCTGATACTTTGGTATGCTATCAAAATCAGGTAAACCCGACCATTTTCTGTGATTTGAGCCAACGGGCACATGTGCAAAACAGAAGCTGAGTTTTATTTCCATTTTTTTAGCTTTCTCTGAAACCCAAGTGAAATTAAAGTGTGGGAGAGGAGGCAGTTGTAATCCGTATGGATCAAAATTTCATAAAATACTGAGTTGCAGCGAAACGAAGCAGCTGAGTTTCACCAGCCTGCCTGCCTGCCTCGTTCCGTGGCCTCATCTGCGTTGTGCAAAAGCCAAATCAGAGTTATAAGTAACTCCGCTCCACTGCCAAGAAACTCATCGCGTTGGTTTATCCAGAAGGGCTTCTGTACCAAAGATAGCCTCTGGCACATGGGTTATGTTTCAGGTCTGCTTTTAGAAGAGAGCTGTTCCAAGAGAAGCTGCATGTCTGTCTTCAGGTCTGTGATTATTGTAAAAGCCTGGATTTGAGCTTTTTTTAATGCCTGCGTGTCACAGCACTTTTCTAATGACCACTGGTTGAATAAGTTTCCCAGATTAACCAGGAAAAAGAGAAACCCTCCACCCTTGGTTCTTTTTCATTTTATAATTATCTGCTGTTTCTCTAGAGTTGCTCTTTCATCCTTATGTTTTGCTCTTGCCTGGATGTAGCCAGTGCCTTGCAATTAAAAAGAAGCGGCTCTATATAGTTCACAATCTAAGATCACATGCTGCAAACCCTTGCTCATTAGAGCAATCCCACCAGAGTGAATAAGGCTGTTTCACATCAGGTCTGCTAGCTTGGTGAAGTTTAGTAGGTTCTGACCTTAAGTTACATGTTTTAAAACATCAGCAAAATGTTCTCTGACTCACTGTTAATAGTATAATTGCTAACGGGATGAATCTCTAAATAATATATCCAAATATGTTTATATAACAATCAGAAAACTTTCATTCCCAAAGGGAAGGAACAGTTGTACTTTCAACATCACTTGTGTTTTGGCCTGGAGGTGTCCTACGTGCTGTGCCAAAAAGTAATAATTAAAGGGACATGGTCGGCATAAAAGCAAATTTATTGAAATTCCTTACCTGTACTACTTGGCAATGCAGTAGGGTGTTCAGAGTGAAAAAGGTTTTTTTAAGAAGTTTGTTTTGCACCACTTAGGTTCTTTGTTCTTTCTGCAGTGCTTAGTTTTAAGTATAAAATCCGTTTTTTCTGGTTTCATTTCTAGTTTGTGTTCGATCACTCAGTGTTTCTGTGGTGTATGTGTTCTGAATTTAAAAGACATCTGCTTCACTTCAGCTGTATCCCCTACTGTCAGTCTTTGCTTTCTCCAGTTATATGCATGCTAAAATATTGCTGGCATGAATATGCAAGGAAAGCAAATGCAAAGCCAGCACCACAGATAATTGCTGATCCTTTTAAAGTGTCCAAACCTCTCATGAGGTCTTTGATGCAGCGGCTGTTAAGCGGGGGAGACTAAGATTTGACTGCTTTCTTTGCAAGCAACAAGAGCGAGCATCTGCAATTACTTTATGAAAACAACCACTGGTGAGAATTACAAATCAATACATGCAATGTGCTTGGTATATCTTATTTTAATGAAACCCTGCTTCACACAGCATTTGGAGTTTCTCAGCTGCCTTGTGAGATCCCTGGCCTCAAGGCATGGTGACAAAGGAGTGAGCTGCCTCCTCCACAGCTGGGATCACGTGGCAGATGCTGCAAGTGACCCTGCAAATTTTGCTGATTTATTGTTCGGTATTTCCCCTGAATGGGCGGTGTTGTGAGTAACTCAGTGGAAACCACAACGCACTTGGTAGCCAAATGTTTGTGAGTCAAATTGCAAGAGATCTGCATTTAAATTAAAAGAAAAAAAAAGTATGACAATGCGTAATGCTGTGTCCGCAGGCAGGCATGACCCTCTCGCCAGTCTCAGAGTGGGCTAGACAAGGGTTGATCTGCGTGAGCATGCAGGTCATGCCAAGCAGACATGCCCCGTCCAGATGTTGGCACCCTTCCCTGCCGAGAGAGCCTCGAATGGAGAGGGGGGAGTCGACTCCCACCCCTGCGTTTGTGCATGGAGGGCTCCGACCTGCAGCCACGCTCATACAGCCCCGACGGCTTCTGGCCTGGAGCTGGCTTCCATCTGGCCAGCAAAAAACTCGGCCGGAGGAATTCATATCCATCTGCACCCACGGCCCGTTACTGCTCAGGGTGCAGTTTGAGGTTACAGCTAAAACAATGCTTTTTCTAGGAACAATGCCCTGGGCAAGGCCTGTCTGATCCAGAAGATTTGATGTTCTCAAGAAAAAAAGCCCAACAACCTTCTTTACTTCAAAGCCATGCCTTTCCCCCACTTATAGGGGTGATAACAAAAAGGTCTTGTGATCCTACGTGGTCAATCACAGCCCGAAGGCTGTGCAATAGCCTGCTCTGTCAGTGAGCTCCTGTAACGAGTCCAGAGCAGGGAGAAAACGGCCAAAAAGCAAGCTGCCAGCAGAAAGTGTATGGTCAGCTTAAGTAACGGATATACTTGAGAAAACCAGGGCCTGCTCGTACGGATTGCTCAAGCTGAAATGGAGGATCTGCGCACCAAATTGCTCTCTGCCAGGGAGCCATCCCTTTCTCTGCAACGCAGCAGGGAGGAGACAACCCAAACAAGGACAGCACACACTTCCTAAGAGTCAAAAGAGCATTGTGAAATAAATACTAGAAATATTTAGTTTGTGTAAATGTTCAAGTGGGTCAAAAGCCAACGGAAAGCACTCTGCGAGAGCCAGGCCAGTCCGCCCAATGTGGCTGGCAGTCAGCGGCCTTTGCAATCAGCAAATTAATGACCTCCAGAGAAACGTCCCTCCCGCTGGCAATTCATTTTGACTGATTTCAGACATACATCTTCTGATGCAGTTCCTCTTGGCCTGGCGTGACCAACTGGCCAGCACGAGTTACACAGGATGTTTAGGGGAACTTGTTATAGCCACGGTGCTGAGGAGCGGGTGGCTGGGAGAGGCTCCCGGCAGAGTGGCACTGTTGGGGGATAAACGCTCCTTCTCCCAAGGGTGGGTGCTTTGCTGTAGCTGTCTTACGCTTCTTCAGATGTTGGAGTTTTTTTAATCTCTTTCAGCCTTCATTTGTAATTCTTCAGGGTAACTACTTTTTGCTGTTTTTTTCTTCCAGGACTCAGTAATTGCTTGGCTTCTTTCCAGTTGATGCTCCCCATGCACAAAGAGGGAAGTGTGCTCTTCTGTGTTAGGGCTTTTATAGATATTCCTTCCCTTAAATGAAACAAAGAGGGGGTTTATCTGCGCTGCATTTTGGAGGGCCAGCGAGGGGGAGCCTGCAATGCTCATGAGGTTCAAGGGTGAATTTAGTCAAAATTACAGGCACACGCAGGGATTGTTTCTGGGAGTATGTGGTGCCTTTGTGGGTCTGAGCAGACTTGGCAGCTTAGCGCAGCATCAGTACAGCTGCGGGGGGCTCAGTCCCTCTGGACGCACACAGGCACTCTGCGGGAGACGCTCCCGTTGTCTGTGGGCGGCTCACTAGATCGGAGAGCACACTCTGCTCTTGGCTGCTCTTTAAAGAGCAGCATAACCTCTCCGCAGATAAAGGTTGTCTTTGTATTAGCAGTGGCATTATTCCCTTTGTCAGTCAGCAATGTTCTGAGCAGGTTTGGCAGACGGTCCTGAAGGGCAAAGGTGCCCAGGAAGGCTGGTCATACTTTAAGCAGGAACTCTTAAAAGCACAGGAGAAGGCCATCCCCCTGTCCCAAAAAACAAGCCAATGGGGAAGAAGACCAGCCTGGCTAAATAGAGAGCTTTGGCTGGACCTCAGGA
>VYXH01005398.1:463099-474624 GCA_013397275.1 Burhinus bistriatus
CAAAGATGACTGGGGGATTGGAGCACCTCCCTTATGAGGAAAGGCTGAGAGAGCTGGCACTCTTTAGCCTGGAGAAGAGAAGGCTGAGGGGAGACCTTATTTTTGCTTATAAGTATCTAAAGGGTGGGTTGGAGGAGGATGGAGGCAGACTCTTTTCAGTGGTTCCCAGTGACAGGACAAGGGGTAACGGGCACAAGTTGGAACATAGGAAGTTCCATTCAAACATAAGAAAAAACTTCTTTACGGTGAGGGTGACCAAGCACTGGAACAGGCTGCCCAGGGAGGTTGTGGAGTCCCCTTCTCTGGAGATTTTCAAGACCCGCCTGGACGCAGTCCTGAGTAATGTGCTCTAGGCATTCCTGCTTTAGCAGAGGAGTTGGACTAGATGATCTCTAGTGGTCCCTTCCAACTCTAAAAATTCTGTGATTCCATAAATACTCGGATATAATAGCCTGAGCTTGATCTGCACCGGACCTAGTCTCCTGCTGCAGTTGGCATCCTTGGGAAACTGTGATTTTTGGAGTTAGGGCATTCCCAGCGTGGGGAAAAAGCTCAGTGCATCTCTGCGAAACACTCCTGCTCTCATGGTGAAGGTGTGCTCCCCAGGAAGAATGCCCCATTTTCCTGAAATTCAGCGAGTTTCTCTGCAACGTTTCCTTTCTAATGTCCAAATGCATGTCCAAGCAGACTGGCCTGTGTGCTGCAATAGAGACTAAAACCACTATGAGAGCTTGTTTAGATTGAATTTTACACGTGTGCAAGGGAGAACCTGCGAAAATGATAAAACCCCAGGCTTTGTAACCATGGTCATGTTTTGCTGCACTGATAATACAACATTTCCTGGGGCAAGGTGAAGTAAAGTGACAGGTTTACCCTTTACTCTGGAAGTGAACTTAAAGTGAACTTCCACCCTGGGATGTGTAAGTTAAAGAACTCAAACAGAACTGAAAAACATCGGATTAGTAGTTAAAGGTATCTTGCAGGAGATATTTGTCAGGAGTCTAGCTGATTTAACATTAACACCCAGAAAGCATAAGAGGCTGTAAGTTAACTATAAGAGTTCATTAACTTCTATCTCCTTTCACCTATGGAAAATTATTTTCCTCCCGTTCGTCTGTTTTCTGGCCCCTTTGAATTTAATGAAAAGTAACTCAGCTTTTCAGTTCAGTGAAACCTTTTAATCCTGCCTGCGTATGAAACACTTCATACTGCAGTGTGGCACTTCACAGTAAATTAAATTAACTCTTCTGTATACTCCTGAACTGCAAGAGACCCTCAATAAATAAAATAAATCTGCAAATAAAGAGAATTTAGTAGAAGGCTGAATGTTTTCCATTCACCTCAGGCACGGAGATCATTGTTACGCTCACAAGCCTGTGTAGGTTCAGCCAGATGCCTGACTTCTCTGCAACTCTCTTTCTCGCCTTTTCCTTCAGAGCAAAACCTGCTGTCTTCTGAAAACATCCTGGAGACTGCAACTGCAGCTTGCCTGGCTGCTCCTGGCGGTCCCGCACCCCTTCCCATCCACACACTGTGCTGCAGGAGGACTCCTCACCCTTTCCAGGCAGTTTTGCAGGTCAGTAAAACAGCCAGAAAAAACCCTCCAGGTCCATGATACTCACATGGGATGGGTGTTTCAGTACAAGCCAAGGGCAGGCTGCTTTTGATGGCAAGCTTGCAGCACAGGGGTTTCCCTGTGGGTTTCATTTTGGAGGGATCATCTGTCATGACATGGGGTGCTTTTTGGAGCGTGTGTTTGAAAGCATTTGTCTTCCTGCAACGTGTGACCACTGCTGCCCTAACAGGGTGCGGGACAGGCAGGGATCACCTGCCAACACCCTCAAAAGAGTGATATCTGCTCACCCTCAGAGACTGACCTTCAGCACTGAGCGCACGGCCCTGCTGCACCACTAACCTTCCAGGGAGGTGGGAGAGGGAGCCTGGTTTGGTAGTAAACCTGGACGTCCCACGGAGAAGGTTCTCTAGATGGGGATTAGGAGGGAGCACAGAATAACTTTTTGGAGTAAACTGCTAGGAATCAATTTACCTCAGTCCTCTGTTTTGCTCTGCCACTGACTCATTCTTCCATCATGGGCAAATCACTTCACTGTGATGCAAGGATTAGCGAGAACATGCCTCCAGGAGAAAAGTCAGTCTCATGCCTTTCCAGTAACGGCTCTGTTTACTTTCTACTTTGTCCGTGTTCTGTTGTTGTGGAGTTATGGCTTTCATAGGATAGTGTGGATTAGAAGTCCGTGTTACAAGAGCCAAATGTGCAACAGAGGGTTTAAAATGATAGTGAATGTGTAATTTGTTAAAGAGTGAGTTAAATGGAAAGGAACCTGTGGCTACTGGTAGGGCACAGAGCTCCATGTTCTCACCTCATCAGCACACAGAAACATTTATGGGGCTCCTACAAAGCTTTCAAGATTCGTTGTATGCTTGGCTGCGTACTTTTTGCCATAAAGAGACACAAATATGTTGTGTTCCCTACGGCATAACTTGTCTGGCAACACAGCCTCTTCTGAATCAAGTATTTTTATAGTGGCATCGCTAAAACCCTTTTGGAGCTTGACATGAAGCATTGAGTAACCCCTTTCCAAAGCAGAAGTGTTGGGGGGAAACTGCTGACACCCCTGGGCCAGTGGACTTTCCTCCTGCCTGTTCTGGCTTTGGGAAGTTCTGCTGAATGTGTGAGCAGAGCTCTGCATTCACAGCTGCTTCCCTTTTGGTTTTACACAGGACTTGTGCGATATGGCAAAATGGGAACAGATCTTGCCAGTGAGGGTGGCTTTGAGGGACTGCTGTTACTTTGACGAGATGCTTGGGGGGACTCTCTTTTGCACATCTTTTTGATGTGCTTGAATACAAGTCTGATCCCAAAGGGTAACGCCTTGCGAACAGCCATCCCAGTGAGTCTTCGGGGTTCTTCATATTTGAAGTTACTTTGACAGTTCACCTGTCTTGCTTAGGTAACAGCTATAATAGTCCCCTTGAATCTGGTTGAAGAATTTAAATTCAAAACCCAGGATGCTGTGATTTACTAATCTCTTTTTATGCAACTGTCAATCCAGCTTGTAGGCTGGTGCACCCACTGTGTGCTCCTTCTGCACACTACTGCTTTCCATCATCTCCTTCTCTAACCTCAGTCCCCTGCGCAGCTCTGCCTACATCTTTATACAAACTATATCCACACCTTCATCCTCAAATTTCTAATGCAGAGAAGCCACAGCACCTGTCTACTGACCCAGCAGTGTCCCCTGATGTTTCCATTCCTGGTCTCTGTGTTGGAATGGGTAATAAAAATGCTGCTCATTTCATCTTTATTAGGCTTTTCAAAAAGGCTTGGAAAATGAGATGCCGTCTGTCTAAGGGGGTCTCAAAATTCATAGGCTCAGTTAACTGCATGGATTAGAAACCACCTGGAGCGCTTTTTTTTGATCTATGCAAATTTAAATTCAGCAACCAGTGTTTCTTCACCAAGAGAGGGTGAAATTACCACCTCTCGACTCCAAGGAAAGAGCTGCTTTCCCTAACTTCCTTACAATGCTTTAGGTGTTAGTGATTAATGGTGTTAGCCTTCATTTCAATCTTAGTCGTCGCAATACTAGATTTTGTGCATATGGCCAGTGATGCAGGTACACCACCTATTGTTAAAATAGACTAGCACTTCCAGCAACAGTAATTCATTTCAGCTGCTTATGGTTTTGCCAAATTGCAACTATTTGGGTTGAAACTTCCCAACCAGAGAGTGTCTGCTTCACGCCGATTAATTTGCTTTAAATTTCAGCAAAAACATTTCAGCTGTTCTATGACCAAGATTAAGGCGATGTGTTATTGAATGTTATTCTTACTACTTACTGGCTTATGGTAGAGGTTTTTCTCTTTTTTGTAAAAGAAATTCTACCACCCACATGCACTGGACTTGAAATTTGTCATGTCTTGGATGTGCTTTCTGGTGTCAGGCAGGGCTGTCCTGAGAGCCGGTATGGAACAATCACAGCCCGTTTTGTTGCCTCCTTTTAGTTTGTCTCCTTGGATAACTTGCTTTCCCTGCTCCTGTCCTCTCTCCCACCACCCAAGCCAAGTAGCTTGCTGCTGTCCCCTCTCTCCCTTCCCCTCTGTGTGGCAGGGCTGAATCTTAGCAAACCCGTCCTTGGCTCCTGAACTGGGGGATAGTGATGAGAGAGCATCTCATATGGTCAGCTGTACCTTTTTGCCCTCCCTGAAGTTGGCAAATGGGTTGATTTTAGTTGACTGGATGAGTCTGGATGATCACATTTTTAACATTTCCCAGTTGTTACAGCCCCTCTAGAGCCAGCCACCAAAACTAGGACATGACATTGCCTTTCCCACTTTCTCAGTATCTTCCGTGGCTGCAGGGTTCATTCTTGTCTCAGAGTACCATTCTGGCACCTGGCTCTACCCAGGTGTGTGTAGCGGTCCTGGGAACTGGGCTAACCCAGATGCTGATACAGTACCAAGTCCTGTACTGCCAGAAATGGCACCTTCTGCATCTGGAGAGGGTTTGGACACTGATCCCCTGGGAAATGCTCATACTTATGTGGGTTTCTTTAGGTTTCTTCAGATTGATGACTGATTTTGCAGCCAATATTCTTGAGGGCAGGTGGGTGGAAGGGCTTTTTTTGACAAGAAAAACAGACCTCTGAGGATAGGTAAGGAAAGATTTCCCCCTCTATTTTGCACTTAATATGAACTAAAGTTGGCAAGAAAGGCTTGATACAGAAGAACAGAGGTATTCACATCTGTCACTGCAAGTAAAGGAGGGCTTTCTCTGAGCGCAGCCCAGAAAGTCAGGTGCGTTTGCTTTCACTGCCATTGGATCTTTCACCAAAGTACTGTTTTTAAAGCATTTGGTTCCCCAGCAGGATTTCCCACTCTGGTTTCCATGAGATTAATTGTTTCAAAAGCTGGAGTGGATGGAAAGTTTTGTTGGCTAAGTCCATATAGAAATACCACCACTTCTCTGTGCAGCAAAAGCTGTTACTTTTAGCACTGCCATGTGTTTCTGTACAGTCTAATATTTCACTCAGCTGTTACATATTCTTACTTTATTCAGCCATTATTTAACACATTAAGGAAGCACATTAAGTGCTTTCATGTTGCTATTGATTGATACTTTTTCCTTGATAATCTTCTCATAGTAATTTTTTAAGTTTCACTGTCACATTGACAAATGTCAACATGCAGTTGCAAATCAGACTTCTTTGAACTCAGGACAAGTATTTGAGAGGCTGCATTCAAAACGAGGAGATTTTGCTTTATGTCATTCATTGTCATTCCTAGCCTCGGTCACAAACGATGGGATTTAGAATTAGGTTTCTCTCCACTGTGCACCTGACCTGACTTACTGCTGAATGCATTTCAGAGACTTCAGCTGAGAATGGTTTTCTTTTCTTGGCTTCTGCACAGTTCAATTAAGATTTCATTGGAAAATGAAACTAGTAAAGTATATCCCTTCTTCAGCTGAAGCTGTAGCGACCACATAACTATAAAGTCCTGTGTAGTCAAACAGTGGCTCACGAGATCCATGGAGTCATGCCCACTTTGTGAAGCTTTGGAAATCTTGAGAGGAGGTCCTGGAAAGCCAGCATTAGCCTTGACTGCATGGTTGGCTGCTTTAGCACCATGAATCTCTGTTGGGCTCTGCAGGAATAGTTTGGTTGGCTACAAACCAACTACCAGAGGAAATAAAGCTAAGAGAGCAGAATAGAAGATGACAGTAAAGCCATACATACTGCACTGCAGTGTGGATGAGAATTAACTGTCAGAATAACACAGCTTTATTACATTTTTTCCCCAATTCCTAATCTTTTCCTTGCACGGAGCCAGAGTTTATATTCTTAGCCAGCCATATTTCTCAATAATGTATAATCATGGTTCCTTCTCATTGATTATCTTACTGCTCAGTCACAGCTGCTTTGCTGGGCAGCACAAAGCTTTTCCACACAGTCTGTGGACATCATTAAAAAGCAACATGAGTCTGGTACTTTCAGCCCAGAAGGATTTGATCCCCCTTCAGCACAGGGCTAATGCACAGCAGCAGCCACTGGATCTCACCAGCTTCGTGGTGCAAAGGGGAGCTCTGAACAGGGACCCTCAGCCTGCACACACCATGCAAGTTTGGATGAGGGCCCTGTTGCAGCACGGTAGTGATTTATGTTTCATTCAGAGCATGTCCTTCTCCGCCACCCCTGCAATTTGAGCAGCAGCTTTTTGTTTCCTCATTAATTATTGAGTATTCCTAGTCTTGCTTTGATAAAACGAGGAGGTTGGGGGTGGCTTTACTCCCCCATCTCATGTTTGGGAGAACCCTCTGAAGGACTGGAGGACTGCAGTACTGAATTGTCGGGCAGGGGCATTTCAGGGCATAAGCCACAGAGAGGCTGACTGAAGCACTTTGTTTGAGCTCCTCCACTCCATTAGCTCCAGGATGCCAAATGAAAGTAAAACAGAGCAAGCTTCAGTGCAGTTCTCATTGCTTCAGGTTTTAAACATTGCAACATACGCCTGAGCTATCTTGTACTGCATCCGGCTGGTGTTTCTGAACATGCCTCCACTGAAAGAGATAATCATGCTTTGTTTAAATTCATTTCTGAAGTTTGAAAACCAATTTCTTTTTAAGGCTGCCCAGTACTCTGAATTGAACCTCTGCACAGTAGCATATTCAGTTTCTGCTGTAACCTGCTACTGCTGCTTTTAGCTGTAGCTTTAACCACAGAAATAACAACCAAAAAAACCCTCGCTACTCTTTGCTTCATTTTTTTCTAATTTTTTTTCAATGACACTGGCTCCACTGTTAGTTGGAAAGAAGGTATGGAGAAGGCATATGACTGTGCTTTCTTCCTCAGCTGAGAGAGGCATTTGAATTCTCCCTGGTTTTGCTGAAATCACAGTATTTGTGAGAACATCTGTAGAAAAGAATTAGGTTTTTGTCCCCCCCCCAAGTAAACTTCAAAGAAGTTTAGGCTCATGGATCTTTCTGCAGATTATTTTAGCTACACTGAAAAGGGTAGAGCCTGTCTCATTGAAACCAGCTGGAAATACAGCAACTGCTTAAAAAGGATAGGAGCTAGCTGCCGTCAATATATAGATTTGGTAGCAGTCAGACTGTTCTTTAACATTTTCAGCAGTGCTAACATTACAAGCCAAGAGCTCTGAGAAAAGCCTGGCCATGCCCTAAGCAGTGCAGAGCATCCGTAACTCAGCCAGCCAGACTACCTGCGCTTAAATGGGAGGTTACCTTGTAGGTCCTACTGATACCTCTTCCAGGGTCACCCGTGGTAGGGTGGACGGGCATATTCTCACTGGCCTGCAACAAAAAGCATTTGGAAACTAAGACTGGGACTCACAGGCTTCAGTTTCTGGGAGTACGTGATGCAGAAACTCATGAATCATCATTCCGTGGTTAATATCTGCAAGAAGAGGCTGAGGCATTACCTGCAAACCTTTGATCTAAGTTGTTTGGGCTGCAGTCTGAAGGGCTACTTGGGCTGTTTCTCCTGAATTAATAATAAGAGCTCCAGCTGCAAATCCAATGCCCTGTCCCCTTCTGTCTACGATGAACTGTGCAAACGCTGGACCAAAGTCCTTGTTTGAAAGATTTCTTTATAAAAGGGAGAAGCCAGTCGGCTGGGCTTTCTCTGCGGTGGCTCAGAGACTTGGAATGTGCTTTCTCCGCTCCATACTAAGCTGATTTGGTAACTTTCCAGGACTAAACTTTTTGCAAACGACCCCTCTGGATAGAGTTTCTGGAGGAGGCAGACACCATGCCTCCTAGACATTCTGGGTAGGTGGTTGTCTGACTTTAGCAGTGCTGGGTTTTACTAATGCAGACATAATTCAATTAGGGCACCCAGAGGATTGGAGAAAAGTCTTTATTATTTTTAGCCTAAATAAAAATAGTATCTCAGGCTTCCTAGAATAGTGAAAACACAGAGAGTCATGGACGATTGCTGGACAAAGGATATGATTTTTCAGCCACGGTTTCCATGAAATAGGTGGTGTTTAGATTGGATTTGACCAGCCCTGTCTTGTCTAGGCATATGCAATTAGTTCTTAATGCTTAAAATTGCAGGAACAAACCTGGGGTTGACTTTGTGGCAGTACAGGCAGGGTACAGCCTCACAAATGTTATTTAGATGATGACAATTATTTTAATCGTACACCCTTCAGTAAACAAGGAACTCTGGTTTTAGTCATGAGGGAATGTTTCAGCAGTACTAAAGGGATCTAGGAACCTAAAGCCTCATCTAAACATGGTCAGTGAGTGCAGTACCTAAGTCACATGGGTTTCTTTGAAAACATCACTCCATTCGTTGTCTTCTTTCGTTCTCCTCTTCCTCCAGGGCCAGGCTGCTTCGCTGTAGGGAGTCTCAGCAATGTCAGTATTTCTGGAAGGTGTGGTTATGCTGTCAGGATATGGAGTGCTGAGGGGAGAAGGGCCAGACCTGCCCCAGCTTCTCTGATGCAAGAGGGACAAGAACACACAGGACCTCTGTCCCTGCCTGTAACACGAGGTTTTAAGGAGAAAAGGAACTTTCTCAGCATGCTCGTTCTGTGGTTGAGGAGACTTTTATAGCACTGCTCTGACCGCTGATGGCAATTTATGTTGTTATTTACAGGCTGGGTGGGTTTTTTTTCCCTTCCCTTCGTCTTTGGAGCCACTTCAGATGGATGTGTGCATAATAGCAGCAAAGTGAACGCTGCAGGGAAGAGAGCACTCTCCAGCACGCAATGCCCCACCAGGCTGAGAAGCTGTTTCATTTGGCCATGAGCGCTTCTCGCCACAGTACACCCTCTCCCGCCATTCTCAGGGATAAATTTGCCTTTGCTCAGACCTAGGGAGTTGGAGAACGAAAAACCCCAGATCACGGTCTTGTGCTCATTGCTGCTATGCTAAGAAAGGGGACTTTCTGGCCAAGGTACTTAAACTAGGGTCTCTCTCTCTTGTATCTTGGCTGCTGGCTGGTTGGATGTAGAAGATCACAAGACCAGACCATATGGTCCTGGGTTTCTGGTCATGAACAAGTCAACACAAATAGATTGAAGTCCAGGAAACAGGACTTTTCACAGAAATTTCTGAGCAGTCTTTGCTGCCTGCTCTGCTTCTAAGATTCCTGGCTTGTCTGCGCTATTGAGTCCCATGCTTCCAAGCAAATAAAGCCCAGCTTAGACTAAGCTGTTTTATACCTTTTGTGAAGGTATAAAAGCATGCTGTTAACAAATTTCTTTCTATCAAATATATGTATAGACTTCCTGGACGTGGTCCCTCGGCTGGGATAAAAATGAATAGAGTCTCTGAGCAAATGCTTACAGCAGCCAAAGATCTGGCCTTTTCATTACAGGCTTTAAACTAACAATTCTGGGCTTACAAATACATCAGTGAAGGCACCATGCCTGTGTGGGCAAACACTCCCTCCCTCTTAGTCATCACCAACTTCGGCCAAATGGTTTAAAGAGCATAGTGCTCAAATTGCCCTGAAATATGGAGAGATCTCCTGATGGCATCTCCAAACCTCTGTTTCCCCATTCTGGGAATTTTTTAAATGCAAACTCTGCCCAGGCTCCAAGGCGAGAATTTCTTGTTCTGACATGCTGGAACCATGACAGCAAGGTCAGCACATGGTGCAGGTCTTGTGTCCATCTCACCTGCCACCCCTGGGGAGGTCCAATAGTACCTGAATGCAGACAGAGGCTTAACAGATCAAGGACTGCAAGCACTGGCCTCCCAAATACCCTAGCAAGGTCACGACAAATTACTGTGATGTTTGATGTTACCCAGTAAGGCAGACTCCCCACTGTGTTCCCACCAGTTGTAGATGGTAGGAAACCAAGATACAGGCTAGTTTCTCCCATTCTAGAAGAGCTTCAGGGGAGCAGGTAATAAAACTTAACTCCTTGGGTCTTGATGATTTGCAAAGTATTTAAGAGTTAGCCACTACACCAAATAAACCTCTTCCCTTCCTTAGCCTTTGCCCAAGGGAAAACCAAGGGATTTCTGTCTGGGAAAAGGCCTTCCTGGGAGCCAAGGCAGGAACCCCCCACAAGAGAGGAGGGCTGTCACAAACCTCCACCATCCTCTACTCCGAATGCAAATTGTGCTCCCGATAGCATGGCTGTAAAATAGGTGTCCTCTGTGTCCATGTGCATGAAAACAGCTCTTCTCACCACCCCACAGAGTAAAGAGTGTGTACAGTGGCTGTTTCATGAAGAGGTTTCAAAACAAGCTTTGGACAGTTGTTAGTCACTTCTCCTGGTGCACAGCTGGAAGGCATAACAACATTACACTGGTGAGTGCACTGAAAGGGAGCTTGGTGGCTTTTACTGGTTTTAGAAGATATTCATCAGTGTAACAAAAGCTGGCAGCTCCTCCACTGCCTCTTACTTGGCTTCAGTACCATTGGTATCTTGTTTGCGACGCTACGATACGTGAAACAAAGAGATCTGTGTGCCTGCTCTGCTTTCCTCGAAGCTAACAGCAGCTCCCAGAGGCAGGCTGCCTGGCTGTTGTTTACCTGGATGCTCTCCAGCACTAGTGCCAAAACATACTGGCACGCACGTGGCATCTCTATTGAGCCCAGTTGTTTCTACCAGGGGATGCACCGCATTCCCAGAGAGGGATGTCCCAGTCCTGGCATGGATCTGGCCATCATGAGAAGGGCCTGTTTCCTTTGGGGAAGACTGGCCATGACTTGTTTTTAATCCCAAACTCAGGCAGTAGGGTAGTGCTCGTAATCCCCCAGGGACTTAAATATTGTTGTGCCACACCGTGAGGTGATGCAGCAAGGCATAGGCTGCAGTCAGGCTTTTCCGTCTCTTCAAAAAATTATAGGCTTGGGCCCTTTGAGAGCCCAACCTGCCCTGAGGGATTCGGGTATATAACTATGACAGTATTTGTATTTTTTTTTGCCCACAACAGCATTTGGTGTTATTTGTTATTATAACAAGATAAGAATGAGGCAGAGGATATTTTTACTAAATAGGGAATATTCAGTGGCCACTAATCCTAAGAAACCTGCAAGAGAATGTAATTTGGGTCCTATGAAAAGTCTGGCAATGTACCTGCTCTGAGTTAGGTATCTGTGAGCCAGCTAAAAGGCTATGGGCCCTGCCTCAGTAGTTTGTAACCCTCCCCTTCAGAGCCCTCATGATGTTGCAGATACAGGTCTTCCTTGGAGGAGGCAACATCTCAAGGAATGAGAGGGAGAAATTCTCACCTCCGGAGGGAAACTTGAAACACGTTTTTCTTGCAAGACCTATTTGTGCTTGAAATGCTCAGACTCCTCTTTCCCAGCCACCATAACCAGGCTGTAAAAAAGAGCACTGAATATACGAGTCCCTGTTCTGTGCAAAGTCTTGCTTGCAGGAGAACTCTTTGACACAATAGAAAAACTACTTCTCTCCATCTCCTCCCTCTGAATTGTGTTGCCTTGCAATGCAGGAGAAGCTATGTATTGAGTTGTCCGCTGTGCACTGACATATACACCAATGCATGCAGCATG
>VYXH01005400.1:0-41671 GCA_013397275.1 Burhinus bistriatus
GATAGAGTCTGTTAGCTTTATGGAAGGGTCTCTGTGTATATAAAATATATAAAAATAGTATATAATATAAATGACTAGAGGGAACATTTAAGGGTCTCTGTGTGTGTAATGTATATATTCTGTAATGCGCGTAGCTGGAGTGTTCTATAAGGGTCTCTGTATAAGGGTCTGTCCCTTTTGTATGTCTGTGTATGCACATATATATAACATACAGGGATAGTGAGAGAAAGTGTTATATAGTTAATGTAAGTTGCTCGCACACTCTTTCCTATAATAAAAAAAAAAAAGTGTATACACACACACACACAGAGCTGTATCTACATAGATTAAAAATATGTGGATGGATAGAGTTCGTTTTATAAGGGTCTCTGTATATACATAGAATATAGATAGTTACGTATTTCTGTGAGGGGCTGTCTGTGTAGATCTGTAGATACATATATTAAAATATTTTCATATACATATCTAAACCTATCTATACGTCTATAACATGGAGTTACATAGTTATAGAGTATGTCTCTTTCTAGCTCACTAAGGAGCAAATATGTCTCATATGTCTGTCTACATGCCTATTTACCAAATTTTATGTATATGCTATACTTTCTAGACAGAACACGAGACTTTAGTTGCATAAAGGTCTCACTGTATGTCTGTATGATACAGAGATGTATAGGGCTAGGATGTTACATAGTCACATAAGGTGCTCTCTCTCTAAATATATAGACATATTTAACATGTATATAGTATATGTAAAGGCCTAGTGTGTTAATTACATAAGGGTCTCTCTGTGAGACCCTTTTTTATAACCCTATAACATGCTTTCTCTCACCATCTGCTTTTATTAGTATTATAGTAGTATTAGATCTAATTTATACACATAAACAATATAGATACCAGTACACAATGACATCACTGTCTTGCTCGTGGTAGCTAAGCCCTGTTTCATGACGTCACACGCTAGAGGCACGGGACAAAGCTACAGCCACACGTGGCCGTACAGCTGAAGTCTTTCTGAGTCCGCACACGATCGAGGCTGGTGTATCTTCAGCCAGTCCCGACACCAGCAAAAAGCTGCAGTCACACAATCCATTGGTATTTATAACTTTTATTTGCAATACTTTAGGTCCAAGTTTCAAACTGCAATATTTTTACACTCAAGACACAGTCATGCACAATCCATATTTCAATTTTTCTATTGCTTCAACCACAATTTAAAATAACTTAATATTGGAAACAAAACCCAAAATCTTAAAAAAAAGGATGCTGAGGTCAGTAAGATGGATCCATGCCATCAGCACATTTACAAAGTAAATAACTTAGTTCTCTTTTTAAAAAGATCAATTACCTCTTAATCCAAAGTTACAGAAGATTTTTCACTACACATTTGTTTTTTGTGTTTATCTTTTACCTTTTTCTTTTTTTCTGTTTTTTTCTTGTCTTTTTTCTTTGTCTTTTTTTAAACAGATAACACATCCTAAAAAAGGAATGTACAGCAAAATGAGATACATTTCTGATAAACAATGAAAATGTAGGCTCCTCCTCTGTTTCCTTTTGTCTGGATACCCTGAAGAAAGAAAAATCTAGCAGGCACCAGCATAGGTGTCAACTGGTTGCTTCGCACTCAGCTGGAGTTGAGCATTGGTTACATCCTGATCCAGTCAAGAGTTGCAGAATTCTTTTGCAGATCTTCCCGAACCGTGTGTCTGTATGCGCAGCACCTGCGGTGCGGATGCAGCACCAGCGCAGCAGAGCAACTCCACTGACTCTGGGCTCTGCCCAACAAGGAGGTGATCTCTTCACTGGGGGCTACAGCGTGTGCAGTCCTTTGCTACTACCTCCCACCTACAGCAGCTCCCTGCCACGTGCTTACCTGCTGAGGCAGACACCTGAAGAGCGGGGAAGTTTCTTCCCCTGTTGCTCTGCTACAGGCTGATTTAGCAGCATTGCTTAACACTAATACAAACAGCGTGATGAAAAGCAATTGCCTTTGTACACCTTAAGCTCAAAGGTCAAAAATCTCAGCAGACGTGGATGTAAGACTTGCATGCTTCAGGTTTGCTATGTTGACCCACTTCTGGCCTGGAGAGCTTTGCATGATGGCGAGTAAGAACAATGGGCAGCTCCCTTCCACCCACTTGGCCCAGGGACACCTCCAGCCCCTAGGACATTATCAGCACCCGCTCATTGAGCAACCCGTTCTGCTGTCATTGAGGCCGACAACCAAATTCTCACTGACTTCAACAGGAGTAGCAGCAGTGCCCGTATCTGATCCAGAAGTCTATGGCTGGGCTGGACAAATGATGCATACAACATGCAGCAGCAAAAGGACCAGACTTTAAAAACAACAACCTGCCACTATTCCCTCCAGTTTGCAATAGTGTCACACCAGCCTGAGGCATCTGGGAGCCCTCTCGGCAAGCATGGACTTCAGATGACAGGCCCTGGGCCTGTGGAGGCTACGCACAAAATGGAGGTGACAACTCCCTCTCCAGACCAAGCTTCCAGATTCAAAGGCTGCTGTAAACAGGCAGTTCAAAGGGCAGAGAAATGAGGATCTCAAGTATCTGAGCCAGTTACACAGTCTTGGTTGGCAGCCACCAAGCACAGGAAGAGGACAGCGCACACAAAGAGGGACAGAATCAGTCAAGCATAGAGATTGGAAAGAGCAAGACTTGTGAGAGGTAACACACTGCTTCATTGCTCTCTTTAGGAACATTCTCTGTTTCAAGGCCCTGAAAGGAGCGAAGGACAGAGAGAGGTGACACAAACAAAACTCTTGTTCTCAGTTCATATACTTCCTCCGTCAGTGTTATAGAAGAAATGTGATTAACTATTATTCTGAGTAGTCTCATTTAGCATTAGCAGCTTAGCCCTAGTAGCTAAAGTAGCTGAGGCCTCAGGCTGCAAGAGCTGCCCAAGAGTAAACTTTTTGATAATAATAATGCTGCCAAAACAGAACTAGCGGAATCCAGCAGATGGAATCATAGAATCATTTAGGTTGGAAGAGACCTTTAAGGTCAAGTCCAACCGTTAATGTAACACTGCCAAGTCCACCGCTAAACCATGTCCCTAAGTGCCACATCTACATGGCTTTTAAATAACCTTCAGGGACGGTGGTTCCACCACTTCCCTGGGCAGCCTGTTCCAATACTTGATAACCCTTTCCATAAAGAAATTTTTCCTAATATCCAATCTAAACCTCCCCTGGCGCAACTTGAGCCCATTTCCTCTTGTCCTATCACTTGTTACTTGGGAGAAGAAACCGACCCCCACCTGGCTACAACCTCCTCTCAGGTAGCTGTAGAGAGCGAGAAGGTCTCCCCTCAGCCTTCCTTTTCTCCAGGCTGAACACCCCCAGTTCCCTCAGCCACTCCTCACAAGACTTGTGCTCCAGACCCCTCACCAGCTCCATTGCCCTTCTCTGGACACACTCCAGCACCTCAATGTCTTTCTTGTCATGAGGGGCCCAAACCTGAACACAGTATTCAAGGTGGGGCCTCACCAGTGCCGAGAACAGGGGGACGATCACTGCCCTAGTCCTGCTGGCCACACTATTGCTGATCGAGGCCAGGATGCTCTTGGCCACCTGGGCACACTGCTGGCTTACATTCAGCTGTCAACCAACACCCTCAGGTCCTTTTCTGCCAGATATGAGCAGAATGAAGAAGATGAGGACCAAGGAGACAATTCCAAGAGAATGAAGTAACTTCAGAAGGCAGCCAGCCCAGTGACAGTGAAAACCAATAAGAAATCAAGAGACCACCAGCCAGAATTAAGTGATTAGACTCAGGGATGGGGTGATGGGTGGTATAGGTATAACTGAGAGGCGTGAATTGGGGGAGCAGTCACTCTTTAGAGGCACCCAGCTGGGGTTGTCACCTGAAAAATAATTACAGAGGAATTGGAAACCTTCACTCAGACGTTACATTAATCAGTGGGATGCGAGGGTTGGACCCTGTTATGGTGGCTGGCGTGTGTAAATGTGTAACATCAAGAGAGTGGTGATTCAAAGGTGTGTGCGCATGTGCCCAACAGCTCTTCTGACTTGCATTCACAACTGCCAACTCAGGGCACTGCGCCCAACCTCTCTGGCTTTGTACCTAAGCTGGGCAAGGCAAATGTTTCTAGCAAGCCTGGCAGAAACCGAGCGTGATCCCCAAGCGGCTGTGAACACGGTGCCACTCAGAGCAGGAGCCACCCGCCACACAGATGCTGAAGCTGATGTGTGGTCTGCTGGGAAACTGTCCAGTACAAAGCCGCTGTGCTCACAGGTTATTAAAACAATTAGCATTTTTCCATATTATCAACTTTAACTATGATACCGCCCCCAGTTTCCTCAGGGTCAGAGTCTAGCAGAACGCAAATGCTTGCTTGGGAGAATTGCTAAGCAGCGAGAACAAAGTTTGCAGGCTCATACCCACATGGCAGCCAAAGGGCACCCATGAAAAGCATGCAGGCATCCCTCCTTCTCTTTCCTATAATACCATTCTTTCTTTCGAGATGGCTCTTGTCACCGAATGTGCACACAACCCTTGGTAGGCTCAGGCCAGTGATGGTTTATACGCATGATGCACGCCTGGGATTACAGCAATCAGCTCTGAACCCCATCCAAAGAGGATGTATAAGGAAGATTCTGTAGGCTTCAGCCAAAAAAAGAAATTACCGTGTCAGGTCAGGGACAGACACAAGCAAAGAGAACTTTTAAAGATCCCCGAATTGCAAATCACACTCAAAGAAGCCTCCGATGGTTTCTGTTGAAACACAAAGGTGGGCCTTTGCCTGCTTCCTGAAAATTGGGGGCTAAAATTAAAGATAATTACCTGGTCAGAGGAGAGGGGAGAAAAAAAATAAAAAAAAGAAAAGTTGAACAGTCATATTTATGGGTCTTCACCAGCTTGCCCCATCACCCATCATTAAGTTGCTGCACATCTGCATGTGAATGAACAGCAGTCCACCGGGAAGGTGTGTGGACCATTAACTTGGTAACATTTAGCAAGGCGAAGCTGGCATGAGTGTGCGTGCCCTGGATGTCAAGCAACGAACCACTGGCTCCTGTCTTTAGTGATTGGTGCTACAGAGCGCTCTCTGGCTCTTCGTGCACTGGATTTGCTCAGGACTAGACTAATACCTACATGTATTTACATGCTCTCTGTGAGGAGTATTTGGTAGCCACACCAATGACTATATACTGGAAATAACTGCCATACAGACAATTGTGTACGGTGACATTTCCTCAACGAGAGGACAGGAGACAGGTACTTACTTCCCTTCTTGTGGTGACTGGAATGTGCTTCATTTTTGGTGGCAGGACATGGGGGGGAGACTGACTGAAAGACCTACTGAGGTGCAACCATTGGCCTCAAAGAAATTCAACACAAACAGCTAAAAAAAGTACTTGAGTTCATTTGTGTGCAGTGCAAGTCAGCCAACCAGTAGCCAAAAATGGAGAATAAACACACACATATTCACAAGAGCGCTGGACACAAGAAGTGAGAATGCAACCCCGGCCCGAGCTTGTGCTCAACCCTGAGCGCGCTGTAAGATCCACCCCCGTGCAGGCTCCCAGAAGTGCATGCAGGAGCTGTATGGAATTTTACATAGGTGTGGTTATTTTTTTTTTTTCCTTTTAAAATTTTTTCTTAAATAAATAAACTTTTCTGTGCTTCTCAAACTTCCCTGACTTTACTGCTGACATGCCTCTGTCCCAAAACACATTAAAACTACAGTGAGCTATCGGGTCATTTTCACACACCTTCATTGCATTGGGAATCATAGTCAAGGTCTGGAAGGGGTTTTTTTACCGTTTCACAAATTAAAAAATTAAGACAACCAACCTTTTAAAACCTTGGAGTGAAAGTGTTTGAAGCCTATTTACCTATGCATTTTGCAACAGAAACAGCCTATTTCTAATACTTCCAAAAATATATATAACTAATTGCTTAATGAGGATAGCAGTCAGAAAACCCGAGATGGTTCCAGAGATTTTTATACTATTCGTCTCTTTCCTTTCTGCAAGGTCAACGCTATTGTCAATCCCAACATACTCTGTGAGCCTGTCAATACTGTACAAGACCTGCCCCTCTCAGGACCGGGGTTTTGCTTTTTGATTTTTTTGTTTGTTTGGTTGTTGTCGGGTTTTTTAAATGTATTAATATGCCTCTTCCACATTTCCTATCAGAGTTGGGAGGACATTACCGCAGCTGCCATCTTTCAGTACCTAGTGACTGAGAATGTCGTGCCAGAAACTGTCTCCAGCACGGAGCCACAGGGATGCTAGAGGTGAGCTTCCCTGCATGTCAAACTCTCTCCGTGGGGCAGTTACAGCCCATGGTGAAAACTGCCACTGGCAGAGATTATTTCTGGTGAACCCTGTCTGCCTCCCAGGAATTATTTTTTTAGAAGAAAATTCTCTAGATTTGCTGATGCAAAGAAAAATAAATATAGCATTTAATAAAATAAAAAGTAAGGCCTCTTATAACAGCAGTTGTCTTTAAAAAGCCAGTGCCAACAATATTCTGTATGCCAGGGCATACACTGATCAAAAAATAATGATGCTACCATTTGATTTTCCTATTTTTCATTTCTGTTATATTCCAGGAAGTTGTGGTGGTGTTTTTTGTTGAAAGTAGAGATGCTGAAATACTTACAGGTAAAGAAAATAAATAGGAAAAAACCCCAATCAAATAGTGTAGTCTGTAAACATAAGGATTTATATTGTATGTCCACCAAATAGGTGCCATTAAAAAAGTGCTTTTTCTTTTAACGGACGGCACTCTGTTCCTTTGTGGGTAGGGAAAAAAAAAGCTATGCTGGAAACAGAAACTGTTACTTGTTTCTTCACTTCTTACATGGAATACAGATGTGTCACTCAGATGAATGCGCTACAAATAGAAGGCATCCCATCTCAAGCCCAAATCACTCTCTTTCTCAAGAAAGTCTCTCCCCCAGATAGATAGGTAGATAGCTTGAGCTGACAGAGAAAACTGGGACCTCACAAAAGAAACAATCTTTTGAATAGAACAGAACAGAATCATTTAGGTTGGAGAGGGCCTTTAAGATCATCAAGTCCACCCGTTAACCTGGCATGGCCAAGTTACCACTAAACCATATCCCTTGGAACTACATCTACTTTTAAATACCTCCAGGGATGGCGATTCCACCACTTCCCTGGGCAGATTCCTTTCAGGCGTTGTAGAGAGCGAGAAGATCTCCCCTTAGCCTCCCTTTTCTCCAGGCTGAACACCCCCAGTTCCCTCAGCCGCTCCTCACAAGACTTGTGCTCCAGACCCCTCACCAGCTTCGTTGCCCTTCTCTGGACATGCTCCAGCACCTCAATGTCTTTCTTGTCGTGAGGGGCCCAAAACTGAACACAGTATTCGAGGTGGGGCCTCACCAGTGCCGAGTACAGGGGGNGTTTTTGACCCAGTGAAGAGTACACCCATCCAAGCCATGAGCACCCAGTTTCTCCAGGAGAATGCTGGGGGAAAGCCTGTTGTAAAGTCCAAGTAAACAACATCCACAGCTCTTCCCTTATCCACCAAGTGGGTCACCTTGTCATAGAAGGAGATCAGGTTAGTCAAGCAGGACCTGCCTTTCATGAACCCATGCTGACTGGGCCTGATCAACCTGGTTGTCCTGCATGTGCCACGTAATGGCACTCAGGATGATCTTTTCCATAACCTTCCCCAGCTCTGAGGTCAGACTGACAGGCCTGTAGTTCCCCGGATCCTCCTTCCGGCCCTTCTTGTGTATGGACATCACATATGCTAACCTCCAGTCCCCTGGGACCTCCCCGGTGAGCCAGGACTGCTGACAAATGATGGAAAGTGGCTTGGCGAGCACATCTGCCAGCTCCCTCAGCACCCTTGGGTGGATCCCATCTGGCCCCAGAGACTTGTGCATGTCTAAGTGCTGTAGCAGGTCCCTCACCACTTCCTCTTGGGTTATGGGGGCTTCATTCTGCTCCCCATCCATGTCATCCAGCTCAGGGGGCTGGGTACCTGGAGAACAACTGGTCTTACTATTAAAGACTGAGGCAAAGGTGGCATTAAGTACCACAGCCTTTTCCTCATCCTTGGTCACTGTTTCCCCCCGCATCCAATAAAGGATGGAGATTATCCTTAGCCCTCCTTTTGTTGTGAATGTATTTAGAGAATCATTTTTTATTGTCTTTTATGGCAGTAGCCAGATTAAGTTGTAGTTGGGCTTTAGCCCTTCTACCTTTCCCCCTGCATAACCTCACACCTCCTTGTAGTCCTCCCGAGTTGCCTGCCCCTTTTCCAGAGGTTATAAACACTCCCTTTTTTATTGAATTCCAGCCAAAGCTCTCTGTTCAGCCAGGCTGGTCTTCTTCCCCACCAGGTTGTCTTTCAGCACATGAGGCCAGCCTGCTCCTTTGCCTTTAAGATTTCCTTCCTGAAGAATGTCCGGCCTTCCTGGACTCCTTTGCCCTTCAGGACTGCCTCCCAAGGGACTCTGTCAACCAGGCTCCCGAACAGGCCAAAGTCTGCCCTCAGGGAGACCCAGGTGGCAGTTCTGCTGACTGCCCTCCTTCCTTCTCCAAGAACTAAAAACTCCTATTTTGTTGTCACTATGCCCTAGACAGCCTCCAACCATCACATCCCCCACAAGTCCTTCTTTGTTCACAGACAGCAGGTCCAGCGGGCACCTTCCCTAGTTGGCTCCCTCACCAGCTGTGTCAGGAAGTTATCTACAACATACTCCAGGAACCTCCTAGACTGTTTCCGCTGTATAGTATTTCCAGCAGACATCCCCACCTTGGTCGGTTCCACTTGCAGAGCCTCGTACCTATTATGCAAGGGTACCAGGAAGGTGGGGTGGTGACAGAGACGTGCCGGCTGCACCAGGCGGGAACTTGTCGCCATTGCCCCCTATCCCTTGAGTCACCACGTTCAGCCAGGCAGAGAGAGGATAGGTAACCTCCGTATCATGTGTCCTGTCTACCTGTTGGGCCTGTCCCAGTGAAGGCAGGCTGTGAATCCAGTAGTCTGTCTCTCTCCTGCACTCCCTGATACTCCTCAACCTACTCACCTCCTCCCAGAGCTGTCACTAAGCGGAAAGTCCCTCTGCCTGGGCCCACCTCGCACTGCTGTGCTCACTGCTGCCAACCCGTCCTGGCGTAAGAGCAGGGCAGAGGCTGACACTGGGGTGGCAGCACATTCCCACCGGAGCTCTGTCTGGGATGCTGCATCAGTCGTGGTGGGTGCAGAGCTTAGAGAGGCCATGGCTTTCTGCCAGGTAGAAACCATTGCTCCCTGGTTGAGCTGGCAGAGCTCCAGCACCCTTCCCGCGCAACCTGCTGCACCGTGCCCTGTTTGCCCGCCCTGGTCAATAGCGCTCCCCAGGGCTGCCTTGTATACGGGGTGAGGCGGGGGGTTGGCTGCCGTTGCTCCTGACCCTGGCCCGGTCTCCTCGGCTGCTGTGGCAGGAGCTGCTGACTCCTGGCAGCTCTCTTGGCTCTCCTGGTTCAGGAAACCGGAGCGGCTCACCTCAGCATGTGATTTGGGCATCTGAATAATCAGACCTGTTGTGCTCCCCAGGAAATCAGGAAAGGTTAATTCGTACCTAGCTGTGGTATCTCAATGAGCATTGTCTCCGTCTGTTGCCTCAGCCAAAGCCACTGGGACGGACAGGGCGAGCGAGGGCAGGTTAAGTTGGCAGTATTAATGACAGTTGGAACACAAAGACTGTAACTAAATAAGAAGCCAATGCCAAACAAGCTACTGGCCTAATTCAAGAATAGCCCAAGCATCCTTCGTTCCTACTGGCAAAACATGAAGGTGGTTAGTACCTTAAAGGCTGCTTAGCCCTTTGCAGGGCCTTCTGCCTAAACATGAAGATCTACAGGAGAAAACTGTTTCACTCTTTCCCCCCTCGCCCCCCCTCACTGGTTGGTGTTGCTTCAGTCGCTGTTCTGAAGGTCTTTGATTAGTTGTACTACTAAAATACAGCAACAAATACTCCATGCAAATGCTTTTTCTGGGTGAAGCCACATTCCATCTTTTTTTCAGAAATGAATAAATAAAACACAAATTGCATACTTAGACCATTCTGCTCCCTTACAAATCAGTTGTCTAACCAAACACAATTCTCAGTTGCATCCCGGATTCCCTCTCGCCCAGCAACTCAAGAGTTGCATTCAGCAGTGCTTGCAGTACGCAGGACAGCAGAAAGCAGGCTGGCTTGATGCCTTTAAATATTTCTGCCATCCACTCTGCGTTTCACATGTTTGCTCTCGCTCAGTGCAGAACTCCAAGTTTCAACGCGCTTTCTTCCAGAGCTGTCTGCTGCACTGGCTCATGCAGATCTAAACCACGGAAGGTGTCACTCACTCGCATCAGGCTCAGTTTCCGTGGCAGAACTCGCGTGCCTAAAGGACACTCACCTGCAGAGCAGCCCAGCTCCCTCCCACTCTGCCAAGAGCGGCGCAGACACTACTAACCTTTCCCAGGAGCTACAAGATGACCAGGAGAGTAAGCATCCTCAGAAGTGACACCACCACTCAGCTCTGTTTTGCCCTTCTCTACTCCTGCACAGACTCAAGATAGCTAACCCCACCAGTCTGCGCATCTCACAGCATGGCTACGGTTCACCTCAGGAGCAGCCCACTGCCAGTTTGGCTCTGATACGGGGTAATTAGTCCAGTTCCAGGAAAAGGCAAGCACCCAGTGCCGGTCTGCTGCTGCTTGCTGCTACAAGCACCTTCTTCCAGCCTGGCTCTGCGGCCGCTGAGGCTGCTCTGTGCTCTGCAGGGGTCTGCTGGGGCTCAGCACCAGGCGAGGCTGGGCCCGCTCTCACCTCACATTTCTCTTACAGCTTTGCATCAGACGAGCCCCTTCTGAGCGCACTGACCGATCCTTCTGCTTTTTCATTTTAGTAAGACTCTCGTCCAGGCAAACAGATTACAATTAGTTAAACAAATCAAATTGTCAAGAACCGAAACACTATATATTCACAGTTGAAAGCCTGTATCTCAACAGGATGTTTTATCTGCCCCATTCTTGATTTCTTTTTCGTTGGAAACGCAATTTCACTTTTTTCCTTATCTAGAAGTACCATGACTGGGCAAATACCAGTGACTGGGCTATATTCAAAAGGCAGTGAAGTCTGGAGTTTATGAATGAAGGAGACCCGTCTCCAATGCCAAACCATACCAAAAAAAACCCATAAAAGGGACTTTCCATCTTTAAGAAACAACTNGACAGCAGGTCCAGCGGGCACCTTCCCTAGTTGGCTCCCTCACCAGCTGTGTCAGGAAGTTATCTACAACATACTCCAGGAACCTCCTAGACTGTTTCCGCTGTATAGTATTTCCAGCAGACATCCCCACCTTGGTCGGTTCCACTTGCAGAGCCTCGTACCTATTATGCAAGGGTACCAGGAAGGTGGGGTGGTGACAGAGACGTGCCGGCTGCACCAGGCGGGAACTTGTCGCCATTGCCCCCTATCCCTTGAGTCACCACGTTCAGCCAGGCAGAGAGAGGATAGGTAACCTCCGTATCATGTGTCCTGTCTACCTGTTGGGCCTGTCCCAGTGAAGGCAGGCTGTGAATCCAGTAGTCTGTCTCTCTCCTGCACTCCCTGATACTCCTCAACCTACTCACCTCCTCCCAGAGCTGTCACTAAGCGGAAAGTCCCTCTGCCTGGGCCCACCTCGCACTGCTGTGCTCACTGCTGCCAACCCGTCCTGGCGTAAGAGCAGGGCAGAGGCTGACACTGGGGTGGCAGCACATTCCCACCGGAGCTCTGTCTGGGATGCTGCATCAGTCGTGGTGGGTGCAGAGCTTAGAGAGGCCATGGCTTTCTGCCAGGTAGAAACCATTGCTCCCTGGTTGAGCTGGCAGAGCTCCAGCACCCTTCCCGCGCAACCTGCTGCACCGTGCCCTGTTTGCCCGCCCTGGTCAATAGCGCTCCCCAGGGCTGCCTTGTATACGGGGTGAGGCGGGGGGTTGGCTGCCGTTGCTCCTGACCCTGGCCCGGTCTCCTCGGCTGCTGTGGCAGGAGCTGCTGACTCCTGGCAGCTCTCTTGGCTCTCCTGGTTCAGGAAACCGGAGCGGCTCACCTCAGCATGTGATTTGGGCATCTGAATAATCAGACCTGTTGTGCTCCCCAGGAAATCAGGAAAGGTTAATTCGTACCTAGCTGTGGTATCTCAATGAGCATTGTCTCCGTCTGTTGCCTCAGCCAAAGCCACTGGGACGGACAGGGCGAGCGAGGGCAGGTTAAGTTGGCAGTATTAATGACAGTTGGAACACAAAGACTGTAACTAAATAAGAAGCCAATGCCAAACAAGCTACTGGCCTAATTCAAGAATAGCCCAAGCATCCTTCGTTCCTACTGGCAAAACATGAAGGTGGTTAGTACCTTAAAGGCTGCTTAGCCCTTTGCAGGGCCTTCTGCCTAAACATGAAGATCTACAGGAGAAAACTGTTTCACTCTTTCCCCCCTCGCCCCCCCTCACTGGTTGGTGTTGCTTCAGTCGCTGTTCTGAAGGTCTTTGATTAGTTGTACTACTAAAATACAGCAACAAATACTCCATGCAAATGCTTTTTCTGGGTGAAGCCACATTCCATCTTTTTTTCAGAAATGAATAAATAAAACACAAATTGCATACTTAGACCATTCTGCTCCCTTACAAATCAGTTGTCTAACCAAACACAATTCTCAGTTGCATCCCGGATTCCCTCTCGCCCAGCAACTCAAGAGTTGCATTCAGCAGTGCTTGCAGTACGCAGGACAGCAGAAAGCAGGCTGGCTTGATGCCTTTAAATATTTCTGCCATCCACTCTGCGTTTCACATGTTTGCTCTCGCTCAGTGCAGAACTCCAAGTTTCAACGCGCTTTCTTCCAGAGCTGTCTGCTGCACTGGCTCATGCAGATCTAAACCACGGAAGGTGTCACTCACTCGCATCAGGCTCAGTTTCCGTGGCAGAACTCGCGTGCCTAAAGGACACTCACCTGCAGAGCAGCCCAGCTCCCTCCCACTCTGCCAAGAGCGGCGCAGACACTACTAACCTTTCCCAGGAGCTACAAGATGACCAGGAGAGTAAGCATCCTCAGAAGTGACACCACCACTCAGCTCTGTTTTGCCCTTCTCTACTCCTGCACAGACTCAAGATAGCTAACCCCACCAGTCTGCGCATCTCACAGCATGGCTACGGTTCACCTCAGGAGCAGCCCACTGCCAGTTTGGCTCTGATACGGGGTAATTAGTCCAGTTCCAGGAAAAGGCAAGCACCCAGTGCCGGTCTGCTGCTGCTTGCTGCTACAAGCACCTTCTTCCAGCCTGGCTCTGCGGCCGCTGAGGCTGCTCTGTGCTCTGCAGGGGTCTGCTGGGGCTCAGCACCAGGCGAGGCTGGGCCCGCTCTCACCTCACATTTCTCTTACAGCTTTGCATCAGACGAGCCCCTTCTGAGCGCACTGACCGATCCTTCTGCTTTTTCATTTTAGTAAGACTCTCGTCCAGGCAAACAGATTACAATTAGTTAAACAAATCAAATTGTCAAGAACCGAAACACTATATATTCACAGTTGAAAGCCTGTATCTCAACAGGATGTTTTATCTGCCCCATTCTTGATTTCTTTTTCGTTGGAAACGCAATTTCACTTTTTTCCTTATCTAGAAGTACCATGACTGGGCAAATACCAGTGACTGGGCTATATTCAAAAGGCAGTGAAGTCTGGAGTTTATGAATGAAGGAGACCCGTCTCCAATGCCAAACCATACCAAAAAAAACCCATAAAAGGGACTTTCCATCTTTAAGAAACAACTGACAATTTAAAAGTGAATGTACAGCTTATTCACAGGGTGAGAAGGAAGGGAATCTTCCAACTGAATTTGCTTTACCTTGGAAATGGCTGAGGCAGCAAAGCATTTTCGGTCATTACCTCTCTGTCTTAAGCCCTGTTTCATCTTAAAAATAAATTAAGGAGCCAGAAAGCAGGAAGAAGACAAATGATAATTTTTTACTCCTTGAGGGACTGGGTTGTTCTCCCTCCTACCACCATGACTGTGACCGTTGGTTTGTTCATCCATCCATCTGTCCCGCAGCACAAGAGTTGAGGTTTTATAGAGTTTTTGTTCTCAGTCCTGCTCTGAGCTGGCATGGGAGAAAGCCGGCCTGAAGCGCTAGCGGCTGCTGTTCTTAATCGCTTCCTTTGCTGCAATGATCAGAGGAGTCAGGCTGGAGAGAGGCTTGGCTAATTTTAAAAATGGATGCTGCCCAAAGGAAAAAAAGAAACGAACCATTACTTTCCAAACGCAGTTACTCACAGGCTCAAGCAGTGGTCCTCTGGTTACCAGGAATACGCAGAAATAGGACTGAGGGGACCACCTGCATCTCCATGTCCAGTACCTTGCTATCGCAAGCAAACATGGCCCATAATCCTATTAATCCATTTATCAAGGTGTCTTCAGCTTGCTGGGATTTTTGCCCTGCCAGCACTCTGGGAATGCTGCTTGCTGTCCCAGGGCCTTGTTCCTTTCAGGAAACTCAAAATACTTAAGTTCCTATTTCCTAAAGACATGGGCTATTTTAGTTGTCAAAAAAGATAAGGGGCATGAGTCATTCCTCAGGGAACTCCAGTACCTCTAGGTAACGTTTATCCAGGTAGTATTTAGGCCCATGTGTTGTTCTGAAGGCCCCTGAGGTACAGGTTTTCCGCACCAAGACAAGAGCAGGGAGACGAGTGACAGAGCGCTGATGGACTCAGCTCTGGGTTGCAGTGAGAGCAGTGTCTACTATCCCACCCCCTGCCCCTCCTGTGCTGGCTGGCACCTTCACAGCAGGGACAGCCAAGTGGCACATGCTGCAGCTCCTTATTTGCCACAAAACCTGGCAGTAAACCTGTAGCAGTTCCCATCTACTCGACCGTGCCAGGCAGCAAATAGAGTTGTGACAAGTCCAGCTCAGCTGTCCCTGTTTCGGTGGCAGAAACCTCTAAAAGTGGGGCTCAGTGGCAGAAACCTCTAAGAGTGGAGTGGGACAGACAAGCCGGGGCCCCTCTGATGCTCACAGTGAGCCCCCCACAGCCCCTTCCTTCCCACAGCCAAATCTCTGACCACTTGGCTGTGACTGCTTTCATTGGGTTCCTCCCTGGTCATATCTCTGTACACGGTAGCCACCAACACCGTTTCAGGCCTCCGTACCTGGTATCATTCCACTTCAGTTATTTTGCCACCACATAAAACTGAATATACTACCAAAATACAAAATAGGGCCACAAAAATGATCCGAGGGCTGGAGCACCTCTGCTATGAGGACAGGCTGAGAGAGTTAGGGTTGTTCAGCCTGGAGAAGAGAAGGCTCCGAGGAGACCTTATTGCGGCCTTTCAATACTTAAAGGGGACCTACAAGAAAGATGGGAACAGACTTTTTAGCAGGGCCTATTGCGATAGGACAAGGGGTAATGGTTTTCAACTACAAGAAGGTAGATTCAGACTAGATATAAGGAGGACATTTTTTACACTGAGGGTGGTGAAACACTGGCCCAGGTTGCCCAGAGAGGTGGTAGATGCCCCATCCCTGGAAACATTCTAGGTCAGGTTGGACGGGGCTCTGAGCAACCTGATCTGGTTGAAGACGTCCCTGCTCATGGGGCAGGGGGGTTGGACTAGATGACCTTTGAAGGTCTCTTCCAACCCAAACCATTCTATGATTCGACTTATTTTCCATTTGAAAAGCACCAAGACTGGAGACTAATATGAGGGGGTTCCACCTGATGCCTCTGAGTTTAGCCGATGAGAAAACGGTTACATAGTACAGCCCTTTCACTTGCAGCTGCTTCGCATTTTACCTGCAGAAGTTCCTTGGCAGACCCTCGCCTGTCCACGTCCATCTCCAGGCAGCAGTTCAGAAAGTCGCGAAACACAGCGGACAGTCGCTCGGGGTTCTGCAGCTCTGGTGTCCCGTTCGTAGCTATCAGATACAGCGCCTAGAGAGAAAGGAAACACAAGAGTCCACCTGTTTCTTTCATATCCATAACTGCTCATATAGACCCCATTTTTTAAGGTCCGGTCTCCAGTGGCAGTTTCTTCCCTGGCAGAGGGTTAGACATAATTTTTCTATACCAACAAAAAAAACCCAACCCTGATGCAGCCACAGTTATTCCAACATCAGAATGATCTTGCCTTGACAGCTGATTTCATTGGCTGACCTAGTTAGTATGAACTACATCAGCAAAAGCACATTTTGCTTTTCCAAGTATTGAAACTAGCTTTACAGGCTATTTTAAAGAGTGAATTTGGTCTAACTATATTATTTCGAAGGACTGTTACATAAAATGTATCTCTGCAGCGCTCAACAGTCCCTAAAGTACAGCTTCCATAAAACAAAGGGAGTCAAGTTTTTTGCTCTGTTCTCGATAAAAACGGTAACCAGATGAAAAAAAGTAAATCCATCAGCTTATTTCTTGGATAAAGAAACAGAAACATTTGGAACCTCACAGACACATAAGTTGCATGCACAAATATATTATGAAGAAAATGCATAATTGGGCAGACAGAAGCCACCTGCAACTACATCTTTCAGCAGTGTCCAAATTCCAGATCAGCTTCACTTACGTGGTAAAACAAAAACATTTAATGGTCTAATCAGAAAAATGAGTCATTCCACCCCTATGGTAGGCCTGTGCTAGTTTTGATACTCAAGTAAATACATTAATAATGTCGCCGTCCCAGAAATTGCCAGGAAAGAAATGGGAGGTTTTGGCAGTTGGGTTATTGATAGCTCGGGCTTGGTGACATGGAGAAAGTGGCTTGGACTTGAAAGAAATCTGTTCACTAAATATTTCAGCAAAAATGGACAGAAGCAGAATAGACGATGTGGCCTTTAAACTATAATCTTCATGCTTCAGGCAAGCTTCCCAGTGAGAAGAGCTGGGGAGCAGTTCATCTCTCAAAACGACTGTTTTAGAAAACTTTATTTATTTATTTAGGAAAGATAACATTAGATCTATCACACTTATTTCATGTTTTCAGGGTCACCTTCAGAGACAGAAGAGCTGGAACAACAGAAAACCCCACGCAAAGTGTTACCTGAGAACTGGGAGTATTAGTCTGCGTTAAGGGTTGAGTCCTCTGGGAACTCCTTTCTGTGATGGCCATAAACGTCCCGCTGCTCAGCTGACTGCACGGTCACTCTGCGCATGCAGGTCTAGCCAAACACTTAAAAATTCCAGCCTCTTTCCTCCTCCTAAACTAAGCTTAAGTTTCTTAAGCAAAGCCAAGGACATTCATTTCCATGCAGCTGACAGTGTTCATGCAGCTTAGCAAGTCGCCCTGATATTCCTCAGGCCAAGGAATTTTGCAAAGCACGGGGTGAGCGTTATCCAATGTGCTTCACTTGTAACCAAGGTCTAACGTGCCGATGAGCTAGAGATGAGTGCATTCTGCTTTTCCAAGATGTTATTTAGAAACGTAAGCCAAACATTTTGAACTATTCAAACTTAAACTTGCGAAATATGCCTAAAATATACAGTAGTAATACTAGAAATAGGCCTAGGAGTCTGTCATAAAAATGTCTGCCATGACAGTAACAGCTCTGGGCTACTGGCATTTAAATGAACCGCCACCAAATTGACTTTGTTATTATCCTCTTAAATACAGAAGAAAATTTCCAAGCCTAAAAAGGCAAATGAACTATCCTAGAGTAAAAACAATCAAAGGAAGTTTCTTTACTTTTCCCACAACATAAATGTCACAAAATCAGTCTTATCCTGTCCCTCCACAGCTGACCTCAGCCACCGGACACAGTGCTGAGCTGGAGTGCCTGTCCTCACTATGTTTACGTTGTGCTACCCAAGGGACGTTACTTCTCTTGCGGTAAAGGACTACAGCAGCGATGTCAACCTTGGAAATTTTATTCCAGCTACGTTCACCTTACTGTGCAACAGGAGTGCCAGGACAAACGGCCCTCCTTTAGTTGCTCGTTTCTTCACAGACCGTGAATTATGAGGAAGAGCCACCTTTAGCTAGGTACTTGTCCTAGTTCCAGTGGGGATAGGGTTACTTTTCACGAGGAGCTGGGATGGGTCACAGCTGGGTTGGCTGACCCAAACAGGAGCAGACTGGGGGGCTTTGCAGGGTCAGTTGGTGAGCAGTGGTACATTAATCATGTTTTGTATATTCCTTTATCAGTGTTATTGTTGTTTTCCTCTTTTCTTTGCTGTTCTGTTAGACTGCCTTTATCTCAACTCATGAGTTTTGCCTTTTTCTTCTGATTCCCCTCTCATTCCAGCCAGGGGTGGGTGAGCAAAAGACCGCATGGTTCTTTGTTGCCAGCTGGGGTTAAACCATGACAGTCCATTTTGGCACCCAACATAGAGTCCAAAGGATTGAGATAACGACTGATCTGACCAGAGTGTGTTAAAACAAATCTGTCATATGCATTTATTTTATTAGTTACATAGTTGCTGGTCACAACGCTGATTTGTTTGTTCGCATGGCTGTGTTATGTAAATTCTTCTATGCTCTACGTACTCCCTGCGATGCTGTTTATCACTTCTGAGAGAGAGATCAGGATTATCATTTTGCTGTCCTGTGTAATAGCAACCTATGATATGATAACATCACTGTTCAGGAGGTTATGTTGGGGTGTTTATGCAGCATTGCTGTCCTGCCCATACCTCAGGCGTCGTCTCTTGGAATTTATTACTAATCACACCCAATTTATGGGGGAAACAGGGGGGGATGCTTTCCATGGCTCTTTTGCCTCCCTTTTCTCTTTCATAGCTCGATGGGCTCATGACATCTTAGGCCATCAAGGAAGAGAAGCAACGTATAGATGGGCTCGTGACCGAGGGATAGACTTGACTATTGCAGAGGTTATCCATGAATGTGACATATGCGCTGCAATCAAGCAAACCAAGCAGTTAAAGGCCCTTTAATATGGAGGACGATGGCTGAAATATAAATATGGGGAGGCCTGGTAGATTGATTATATCACACTCCCACAAACCCGCCAAGGCAAGCGCCACATGCTCACAGTGGTGGAAGCAACCACCGGGTGACTGGAAACATACTCTGTGCCCCATGCCGCCGCCTGGAATGCTATCCTGAAAAGCAAGTCTTACGGTAACATGGCACCCCAGAGAGAATTGAGTCGGACAACAGGACTCATTTCCGAAACCACCTCTCAGACACCTGGGCCAAAGAGCACGGCATTGAGTGGTGTATCACATCCCCTATCATGCACCAGCCTCTAGGAAGACTGAACGATACAATGGGCTGCTAAAAACTACACTGAGAGCAATGGGTGGTGGGACTTTAAAACATTGGGATACCCATTTAGTGAAAGCTACCTGGTTACTTAACACCAGGGGATTTACCAGTGGAGTTGGCCCTGCCCAAAACTTCCACGCACTGTAGAAGGGGATAAAGCCCCCGTAGTGCACATGAAAAAAATGTTAGGGAAGACAGTCTGGGTTAGTCCTGCCTCAGGCAAAGGCAAACCCATCCACGGGACTGCTTTTGCTCACCTGGTGGGTGATGCGGAAGGATGGGGAGGTCCAGTGTGTACCTCATGGGGATCTGATTTCGGGTGAGAATAGCCAATACATCAAATTGTATGATGTTAATTGCTAAATAAGCCTGCCCCTGTATGTCATCATTTCTATAATTGCTATATGCCATATCAATGGTACTACAGTAAGAATCACCCAAACTAATGACAGATGGACTTTGATGAAACCAAGTGAAGTGCAGCAGTGATGGGATCAGCACTGACCTCAGCAAGTGGCGCCCAACAACTTCCTTGAGATCAGGATGTCCGACCTGCAGACAGTGAGCATGGGCTGCACGAGTATCATGGGCTGCACCCAGATACACCAGTTGTGAGCTCCAAATACAGCACGCGACAGTCCAGCACCACACACCATCTCGCTGCCCTGAGAGACTGCTCTAACAGAGGGAGCCCAAAGTCATGGATTAAATGAACTCAACAAACACTTCAGTGGGCTGGCCAACAGACTAAGCAAATGATATCTGTATGTATGTGTATAATATATATACACACACCAACGGCAGTGAAAAGTGGTGGTAATTAATTGGAAACTATAAGATCTGCACGTGACATAGATGGTATAGAATATTTGATACCATGTGACGCCATGCCCAGTATATAGCTGGGGGAGCTGGCTGGTGTGGTGGTGGCAGGAATGGCTGCTCAGAGTGGGCGGGGGGCTTCCCAGGTTCCGTTGGTGAGCGGTGGTACATTAATCATGTTTTGTATATTCCTTTATCAGTATTATTGTTGTTGTTTTCCTCTTTTCTTTGCTGTTCTGTTAGACTGCCTTTATCTCAACCCACGCGTTTTGCCTTTTTCCTTCCAATTCCTGTCATTCTAGCTGGGGCTGGGGTGAGCAAAAGACCACGTGGTTCTTTTTTGCCAGCTGGGGTTAAACCATGGCAGTACTGCACCTTTTAAATATTTCTACGACAACAGAAAAAGGTCTATGGAAAGCTGCACTACCTTCTTATCATGTATCTTTTGGTTTCCCATGATACAGCCAGCAAAGAAAAACAAGAATAGTGCAAAGGAAATGAGTGTTTGCAGTAGCTGCAAAGGGGCCATAAGCTCATTAATTTGTTTAACATACCAAGAAACAAGAAAAGATTTGGCATACAATTATAACTGTAGTCTGTGAAAATGATATCCTAAAGTTATCCAGGCCACCCAGATACATGACAAAACAATATACAGATGATTTAGAAGCCTGAAACTGTAGAAGATCCACAGCATTTGGAAAATATGCTACAGTTCTGAGCAAAATTGATGTCCTGTGGTTAATAAATGAAAAAGCAAACAGACATGCTTAGGGTTTGGTTTGTTATTTTAAATTGAAACTGGGGAGGTCCAACCTGTATTTCAAGGGATATTTATTGCACCAATGTTTGTCCCTCAGGCCCTAGGCATATGCCTGATGGAAGGAAATCACAGTGAGAGAAAACAAATACCATCACAGAAAGATCCAGGACATTCATGGCTGGAAAATGGTTCATTCCTGTGAGTTCTGCATAGGCTGGAAAGAACCTGAGCAACATGGCGTGCATTTGCTCTACACATGGAAAACAACAACTGCATCTACATTAAGACTGCTGTTACCTCTATGATTAATGATCCTTTAACCCCCTTATAATTTATTTATGTATTTAAATCAGCATCAGTAACTGAAGCTCCTGCGTGCCTTCCATTAAAACAATCATTCATAAAAATTAAAGAGCATCCTTTTGTTTCCAGACTTCACAGAATTCCCTGAATGTCGTCTAAATGTGACTATTAAACCCAAGAACTACTGTGTGTCATCAGCTAAAAAACTTCGCTCTAAAACCAGGTCTTGCTTATAAGCTCTCCTGTTTGGATGCAGCTGAGACCTCTCACTGAAGTCTGATTCCACATCCAACAGCAGATGGATCCTGTCCCTGCTGGGGTTGATTTACCTTAATAAAACTAGCTGATTGATAACTGGGGAACTTCAGGCAGTCCATCACAAGCTGTTCACTGTTCCTAGCTCAGGGACAACCACCTCTGCAAAAGAGGCCAGGAAGCTAATACAGATGGTACCAACTTCAGATGCCTGATTTTAATCTACGGCAATTTTACTCAGACACCCGAAGATGCCTTGAAGCTCTAAGTGTTCAAGTTGATCTTAACTCCAGCAGGAGATGACGCAGGTATGGAGAACAGGAGCATCTCAAATAATCTGGGCAAGGGCAGGAATAGCTGAATGTGAATTTGCTCAGAGATAAGAAATCCAGTTATCTTCCTAACAGTTGACCTGAGGCTTCTTGAGGAGCCCTAATGAACATCTGAGGTTAAGGAAGCAGGGAATTTTCAGCATCCAGACCAGTAATGCTAATTCTCTTCATCTGTTTTTGCTGCCTTATACAAGGCAAATGCATTTTTTGCAAGGGTCTTCCATGGAAGCAAGTGGAATATGGGGTCCTGCCTTCGCAGGAAACTGAAGCGAAACTGGTGATGTGCTGGTAAAACTGGGCTGCAATGACACAGGCCTATTGCCACCCTGCCAGCTATGGTGCGCTCTGCTTATTCAGCACCAGTCTGAATCCAAACCTGTTTCTTTCCTATCCCTCCTCACAAGGTGGCACAGCACACACCGCTCTACATCTGTACACTGGAACTAAAAACCCCCAGGGCACCTACCAAACCAAAAGAAGTCTTCCAAGAAAACTCAGTAACCTTTTTTCAAAAAGAGTAGAAGACTGAAATTCGTGTAATTGTCGTACTCTTTTCTTACGTAGCATGGCTGGGGGTATTTCCTGACCGTTCTGTGGTTTCCTCTTTCAGTCTGCAGTACACAGGCTGGGTGCCGTAGACCAGAGAGAGTGCAGCCTTACCGCTATGAGAAAAGCTAAAGGTCATGCTCTGTTTTAATTCTAGCCTTAACGAAAATTATGTATGTACACACATAGGTCAAAATCAATTTCCTCATAAATTCTTCCATCCTATCAGGAATTAGCTGTGCAGCATTTAACTTTGTTTCAGCTATCAGTCATGAGGTTTTATCTTTGTATACATACCTCATTTGGTGTAAGAACTGATCATTTCATTTTAAGGGATTAGGATAAAACTGAAAATTTCAAAACATTAAAAATACATTAGTTTACTAGAAGTACCTGTGCTAAAACATACTTTCAGAAAAGTATTTGGTAATAAATAATGATGGCATTACTATAACCAGTGACACTTCCTGAAAGGCTCAGGTAAGCAATCAGCACTGATCTGAGTTTGAAAAGACTTCTGCACCTGCAGATACAGTTGAACTGCTTTTTATAAAAATTCCTCCACTGGAGAAACTTGCTGCTCAAAAAGTCTTGTCATTCAGAGATACAGCTCAAAGAAGGTTCAAAAACCGCATGAAAAATTTCAAGCATTGTTGGAGGCAAATGGCACATTTCTGAAGTAGCTACCTGTGCCTTCTCTTTTGAGGTTCTCCCATTGATGTAACCAAAGCTACAGTATATGCTGACAGGCTCCAGTAATGTTTTTAGAAGCGGGCCTTGGTGGAACTAGCTCAAGCTGACGTGACTGGGATTTTGTCTCACGGGAGACAAAACATGGGACAGATTAGAAAGACAGTGGTATCTGATTTCATTTGCACCTTACCCTGAGAGGATTTTCATTAAGGTAAGGAGGTTCTCCTTCCACCATTTCTATTGCCATGATCCCAAGTGACCAGATGTCCACTTTGGGGCCGTATGCTTTTCTTGTCACCACTTCTGGTGCCATCCAATAAGGAGTCCCCACCATTGTGCTCCGTTTACTCTGCTCAGGGGTGATCTGAGCACAGAAGCCAAAATCAGCTGAGGAGAAAAACGAGTATTGTTAAAGCCAGCTTGAATTATGAAACCAAGCAAAAGAAATCCCCACTATATGTCTGAGAACGCGTTGTTGAACCTACCCAGAAAAGCAGCCACGCTCTTTACTCAGTGCTGTAGCCAAGGAAATATTGAATTGGCCACTTAAAAACCCCCTCAAATTTCATGTAGTGGCTTTTATTCACTCAAAGCTTTAGATAGTAACTCCCTCCCTCTAGAAGGGACATACACAAACCAAAGCCATTCTTTACACCTTTTTCCTTTCTATATCTCTCTGCATGTTGGAATTGTGCTCTTAGCTTGCAGCAGTGGTCCGTGCACTACCACAGGCATCATTTTTGGGTAACTGGCAGTCAGTCAAAAGCAGCCCCACACCACACCCTGGGAACGCTGCACCTGACCAAGAATACCTACTCAATTTGACAGATCCGTCCATTCCGAGAAGAATATTGTCGCTTTTGATGTCTCTGTGAATCACTTGGTTTGAATGAAGGAAATCCAGCGCTTGCAGGCACTGATAGATAAAAAAGAAACATAAGGGTAAAAATTAATGAACTGATTTCATCACACAAGAAAGGAAATGGCTGTAAAAGATTTAATTTCTAGATGAATTGTGAGTAATGGCAGAATATTGTGCTGTCAAGAGGAATAGCTTGCTGCTTCAACACTATTAGAGTAATAACTTTCTAAATGAAGGCATATTAGCTTTTGAAAAAGAAATGTCAATTATTGTTACAGACTATCCCCTGAAAGCACAGACAGAATGACTGCTGCTGCAATGAATGCGCTATCTCCATCCATATGACAAACTATTGTTTGCCAAAAAAAGAAAAAGTCCCTTCCTTTGGTATGAAGCAGATCACTTTCAGGTGGGAGGCTGCATGACGGAGATTTTATTGTTAGACAGCAGATTTGGAAGTAGCATGTTAGTCATTTTTCAGAAGCAAACACCATTTTGGGTGGAATGCTATCCCTTTTAAGCTGAGGACTGTGATAAATGAGTCTCTAATTTTTCTTTGCTGTTATTTTAAAACTCTGCCACCAGCATGTTTGCTTTTACAGGCAAGGAATGCAGTACAGACACGTTCCAGGCAAATGTTTAAAGAGGCAAAGTTGAGAATAGGAGAACTAAAACAAACAAACAAAAAAGAGATCGTACAATAACAGTATATAAGAGTATAATAGCAGAGTATAATCAGTGCAGTGATACTGGCAGGCAGTTCACTTCTCCGTGTTATAGAAGCAACACAGAAACAAAGTTGTGAACATGAAATCACTCATGTTCTTACCACCTGTTTAGAAGTACCATCCAGTCCAAGCAATCGGAAGCACATGGGCATCCCTTACCTCCCTACAGACAGCTGCTATCTGTCCTTCATCCATACATGTCTCTGTAACAACATCAGTTAAAGAGCCTCCAGCCAAGTATTCCATAACTACCCAGAGTTCATCACCGACTAAGTAGCTGAAAGAAGAAAACAATGGTATTCAGATGAACGTGCATAGCTAAATTACCTTATGAAAAAGCCTACAATTGATTTTTGTTTCCAGGCAATTTTTAAATGAAGACAAAATAAAACGAATACACATTCCTTCTAGGCTGTGCAGACAGCACTTAGAATCTGTGCAGCCTGAATGAGAAAGGCACGTAAGTGAAAAATTAGACATCTTAGACGGCAAGCAAGTGAAAAATGCAGTTTAGTAATGGCAAAGATACATCTTGAACCAGGACATATCACATCATCTGGCTCATCATCTTAACACATAAATTCCATGATTAACTCCAGGAACAAGGCAACACAACTTTCATAGTTGTCCATGGTAGGAGGGTGTGTACCACTGAGGACAGAAATTGGTCAACAGTTTGGAAAACCTTACATAAAATACATTCAGAAACAGGAAAAACAATTAAAAAACTGGCAAATTACATGTTTCTGGAAACAAGAACCTAATCTGTCTGGCATCCACAGCAATGGAAAATAGTGGAAACAGCCCAAGGGAAATAATCTCTATGATGATTTATCAGCACTTATCATAAGACACAGAAAACATGATCAACTCCAAAAAAAATCAAACCAAAACAAAACAAAAAAACCCCAAACCAACACGGAGGTAGTAAACTTATACGCTGTTGTTTTAGTAAGATATGGATGATCCAGGTTTTTTTAAAAGTCTTCAAACTATATATGCCAGAAAAGATTAATGCAGACAAAATGGAATCTCCTCCCATACGAGCGGATAAAGAGGTCATTTTTTGGCCAGTGACCAAAGGGTTTTTTTAATCTTCTGTTTGCAGTATGTCAATGAACATTCACGTGGTAATACCAGAACTACTTACCTGTCTAAATAGTTAACAATATTGGGGTTCTTATTTTCCCTCATGACCAGGATTTCATTAATAATTAGTTCCTTTTTGGGCTGTTGTTGGAGATTCATTTGCTTTATGGCCACCTAAAATGACATTGAAAAGCATTAACTTGAGCAGTCTGTTGCATGAGATGAGAATGAACATGGAGCGAGTGTTTTTGGAATAACGCAGCAGAGCTGTGCCAAACTGTCTTGTTATCAGATGTAAGAGCTCAGTAACTTGCAATACAACATCCTATTCCTCTGCTAGCTTGGGTGCTAGTTCCAGGACACATGGCCATATACATTTTGCCTTGTAAAACCTGTAAAAATGGTCTTTAAACTACGAACCACAAATCTCTAACAACACTCTGGACCCACAGTCTTCTCAAATGGCCTTAGTTTATCAGCACTGTTATTATTCATGCACTTTTGGCAAGCAGGAAGTGATTTAGTTACTGTGAAAATATATAAAACCAGCTGGTAATACTTTAGCAATTATATTGATTTTTGATCATTATTTCAGCAACTGCTATTACTCTTGACTTGACCGTGTAACTGAAAGACAACACATACATACCTTACATATAAAATGCCAAGGTTACACAAAAAAAATACAATCCTAGCACTTCCTACCTTCTTGAATTTCAATTTTGCAACTCTAAACAACATTCTTTAACACAGTTTAGATTTGCAGTTATTTTCTGGGTTTAAAAAAAATAATCCATTCTATGGTATCTTATGGATACACCCAGGGTTATAAGCAGGGCTTACGGCTTTCAGATCCCTTGTAGACCTTTATCTAAGAGCAGTTATAAAGTGCAGCAGTGCAGGTGGGTGAGAAACTACCAGCAAGATTCAGATGTATTTGCTGACAGCCAGAAATGCAAAATCAGAAATCTTAAGCTGCAGCCCCAAAGAGCAAAGGGCTTCTCTAAGACACCACCATGTCTGTTTATTACTAATACGATCCCTTTTGCTCTGAACCACTGTAGCCATCCTGCCCCTGCCTCATCCTGGCTCCTCCACCCAGCCCCATCCTCCCCCAGGCAGCCACCGTCTCCACTTGAGCTTTTCATCCTGGGCTCAGCCCTACTTCCCTCCCTGCCATCCACCTCAGCTCCGGCCAAGGACTCCTACAAATGCATTTTCCCCGCAGTCCCAGAAGAGTCCTCCTACCCGACATGCACCGTGTGGGGAGATGTGGCCCTGCGGCTATTTAAAGTCTGCTTCTTGCTCCCTCTGTACGCAAATTGGCCAGCCTCCCCCTCTGTCTACTCCTCCTCTTGACATGGCACAAAAGAGACACCCCCCCTCCGCTCTCCTTCCTGGATTTCTAGCCAGATTTTCAGGCAGGGTTTGCATATATTCACGAACTCTAGCTTGGAACAGCAAACGAACGTTAACATGCCGCTTTAAATCGGCCACTACAAGGACCGTCAGTGTTAACACTGCTTTCCTTCAAGATTCGTCTCTCACCCCCCTGGCCCCCGTTCCCTGCAACCAGTTCACGGGTTGTAATGGGCTGTCACTGACACCGGACCTAAACACGACTGTATCGTTTAGGAGAGATCTTTGCTCTTGGTACGTCTTCTCATTTGTCAGTGTGCGTGTCGACCAGCTTCAGCATACGACTAAAACAGAAAACTGCATCCTAAACATGCTCGCTCCTTCATTAGGTCTTGCATTATACTTTGAAGATGAAACGCATGATGGAAAAAATGCTAAATAGTATTACTGTCTGAACCTGTGATTAAGATAAACTGGGATTGAATGACGGCAGCCTCCACCAGCTAGTTGATGCATTAACATATTTAGTAATCAAGACAGAGCTAGTGTGTCCTCTGAAAGATACCGCTTCCCTCCTTGCATTCTTTCTGGTAGTTAATAAGGATAAAGTCTGTCCGAAATCAAGTGATATAATGAAGCTATTTATTCCTCACAGCAATCAGGGCATCTGTGACCACCCCTAGGGTTCTCCTGAGGCCTCTCATTATGACAGACCTTTAGATTTTACAATTTGTATTCCTAACTGATCTATGGCCAGGTCCACAGGCAGATTTTATGCTGTAAATGTAGAGAGTTAAATTGTGCATATATAGGCCAACAGTCTCTGTAACAGCACAACTTCACGCGCACTGGGGAACAGAGATATAACAATTTGTAAACCAATACATTTACACTTGTAGTAAAAATTATATAGTTTTTTTATCAGGCCCAAAAGCTTGCTGGGATTTCTTTACAGATTTCTCTCCATTAAAATACCCATTCAGGGATGATGTAACACGGTACCAGGCTGGGACCAACAATACTGTGGAGAGCACTGACCTGTTCTGAAAGAGTAAGTAAAAAAGTAATTCTCTCACAATTGGCCTTAAAAGCTATGGGTGAAGCATCAGCCCAAGCACAGAGAGCACCAAGGCTCTTGCCGATTCCAGGGCGACCGGGACCTCCTCCCAGGCATTCGCAGGCACCTTTTCAGGCATTAATCAACACCTCAGTGTAATAGTTGCTGGGAAGTGGGTGGCCACAGTAAGTGCTCAGTTACTGAGGCACAGAACCACATTGCCCTTAAAGAGCTTTCCCTGAAAAGCTGCAGACAGCAGATGGTGTATTTTGCCAGCTCACACTAGTCCGCGCTTAGGAGGAACGGCCTTTGCAGGAGATGCATTTTTGCTGACACTAGTCTGTGCTTCAGAGGAACAGCTTTTGCAGTAAAGATCTACCGGTGACCCGAAAGCCCCATCCAGAGTTCACACCAGAGGGGAAAGCACTGAATACCTGCAAAAACTGCTGGGACTGGTGACACTTACCTCTTGTCCTGTGGCGATGTCGATTGCTGTATAAACAGTTCCTGACGCCCTAGAAACAAAACAGCAGCGAAGAAATGAGAAGTGGTTTAGTCCCAATGAGTGAAAGCAAGCCCAGATAGATCTCTGCTGCCTGTAGTGTTTGTGAAACACCTTTGTCCATCCACTTCTTCAGCCAGCAGCGTGGAGCGCAGCAGCCCACCAGCCCTCTGCCATGCAGGGTATCCAACAGGAAACTTTTGTCCAACATGAAGAAAAAGGGCTGGTGCAAATCTCAAATGTACGTACTAAATTATTTTAGTTCAAAACTTAAGAGGGGGTGTCTACAAAAACTGGAAAATACTATATTTAATTTCTCCAGTTTTGCTTTTTTTTTTTCCTTCCCCCTTTTGTGTGTGTGTGTGTGTGTGTGCACGTGTGGTGTGGGTTTTTTTCCACGGAATGTAACATACAGTGTAGTTGTGCCTTCTCAGACCTCTTATTTGGATCCATCTGCAAAAATTCAGGCAACACCATGCAGTCATTCTGAGAACCCTGAATACATGTCACAGCCATTGGAGGAAAGGATCTAGACACAGCTTTCTCCAGCATGCAAGGAAAGTCTTCTCCAGCCATCCCACAAGGTCACAGCTAGAGCAGGTTAAGGCATCTATAGTTTCACACACAAATGGAGAACTACTCAAAACAGAGGATCCTTAGACAGCTTCTCTGTGTGTCAAGAGCCGTCAGCAGCTGCTTCTGTTAGGTGCCCCATACACATGAAGGACTCTTCATGGTGTCTGCGTTTTGCTTCTGTGGCAGACACAGGTTGTGCTGCAGAGTCACCAGAAATAAATGGTGTGCTCACCTGCAGACTAGACAGTGTGGGCTTTTGTTTCCCATCGGCCTCTCGTTAAAAGAGGTTCTTCCCCGGTAATGATGTGAAGGGCCAGAAAGGCCACGATCAAGAGGAAATCCCTTTGGGTTTAAAAGCAACTGCAGGCTTGTAAACCCTAACGGGGCTTCCTTCTGAGCTAAACCACAGGTTTACGTCGCCATCATTTAAGAAGCCCATGTCTGCATGGGTTGTGAGGTCAGGGCAGGAATTCTGAGAAGCGGGAACACGCATCCGGCCAAGTGTCCCACTGAAAATGCCACAATCAGTTTGCTCGTTTTTACATGATCCCCCGGCTTGTGTGTTTACCTGCAGGCTGAAATACTTCTGAAGCATTTTAATTCAACAGGCACCAGAGACTGCATGTCTGCGTTGAGAACAATGTTCTCATTGGGCATGCTATGTATTCTTTTAATATAAATGCAAATGCATTTTCCTATGACTAATTGTCAAGATTAATCCAATTTGTTTTCATAAAAAGCCAACGCCATTTATTCAGACTTGCTAACACTGTGCTGTACCTCCTGAGCAAAGTCCTGCCAGGGTTTATTTGAAAACAGCTATTTAAATGAGGATGGTTTTGGTATGCTCCAAGCCATCTGTGAAGAGCTTAGATAAAGGTGAGTAATATAAGTAAAGCTGTGAATTAATTGCAAAGGCTTTGCGATTCTGCATTACGAACTTTTACTTCTAAGCAACTATAATTTCTGATCTGTATCTAACTTTTAAATGCTTCTGTAATATCTTGGTTTTAATGCAGTTAGGTAAGTACCAGGGCCCACAATTAGATCTGTGCCACTGTGATGCAGTGCAGTACAAGTTAAAAAAAACAACTTGAACCCCGGCTGCTCATGGCTCCATACTAATTTGTCTTTCTAGCAAGAGCTAACACTGCTTGAGCAAACACAGCCTCTTTATCAAGCACTAGTTAACTAAGTTTCCTCCGGTGTCAGCAGCAGTTTTGGTCCTCAGCTGGAGGCAGATGACAACCAGAGACTCAGCACTGAAGCTGACCTGTTCTTCAGCATGGGCCTGCTGACTACCGTTCACTGCAAAGTGGCTGGAAAACCGTCACACTGATTATTAACTTACCAGCTGTACGAAGCCATAAAGCACTACGTGCTGGTCAAGTTGCTTTTCCTTCTCTAAGAAGTTGCTCTCTACCTGCAGTTCTCTGAGCAGCCATGTCTCTTGCTGCCTTGCAGTGCTCTCATTAGCAGCTACTAAAAAACTACTCGCTTCCAACACCATTACTGCCTTTGGCAGAACTGTACCCAGCTCCTTGCAAAGGCAGGCAGCTCAGGAACCAGCACCTGCATCAACGGCACCTGCATCAACTAAGCACACCAGCATCATCCGAGGCAGTGTGTCTCAGCCCGGCCCTGCTGCAGACACGCTAACCCCAGCCATGCAGCACTCCGGTTCCTCCTGATCATCCTCTTTGATTACCTTTGTGATGATTTTTTTTCTTTAGGATCTTTCCCCATCACTGTAAATTGACCTGCAGCATTACAGTCACGAGCTGGTTACGGCAGCGCACTCACTCCTCTGTAAGAAGGGCGTGCCATCTTCAGGCTGTACTAAAAGCTGGAGGAAATCAATTTAGATACCCTTTTAGGCCAGATATTAGCCACTTGTCTCTCCACCAGTTGTTGAGGCATCTTTGTACAAGCTCACTCCTAGGACTGTCAACATAAAAGACTGTGAGCGTGATGGTCATATCATGGTGACAGCAATGATCTGCTTCACACGCATGTTTATTCTGACTCTCACTTCTTCAGCTGACACTTGAGAGACTGGCACAGGTCTAAGTGTCCACTGACATTTTACAAATGACAATAAAAACCAAAGCTTCGGGGAGAAAGCAAGCTGGTATCTGAGAAAGGGTTTTTATACAATGAATGGAGCAGAAACACCTTCCCACAAGTGCCCTACCAAACAAGAGATATCTACGATAAAGCCTGCCAGAGAAAGAGCATGAGTGTGTCTGGCTTTCTGCAGCGTGTATCAGTTGTAGGTCAGCAACGTGCTACCCCGAGTTCAAATCTCATAAGCAGTTAAGGCAGAAAAATATCTCCTGAGGTCAGTAAACAGCTTCTGTCACGCACTGGCAGCGGCGTGATCCTGGTGTTACACAAATGGTGCTAGCCCTCCTGGGATTACAACACAGCCAAGGAAACTCTGACCGAGCAGGGAGTCTGTCCGTATTTAAAATGCAAATCAGATACCTAATTCTGATGTAATTTCTTTTGGTCTTGCCTCCTCGCACAGGAAATATTTCAAATCAATTCTATTTACAGTAAGCAAACGACTTTCAAAAGGGAATAGCTTGGTTGATTATTTTCAGTAAAATCCTAAAACCTATAGGATCCTCGAGTGGTCTGCCATCAGGCAGATGATGCATTTTCTCATCACATATTAACTACCTCTGCTAGAAAATAGAGCTTATTATTTAATCTCTGGTTTCAGTTTCAAAACTATGTGGCTATAATCCTAATCACTGAACATTTTTTTAAGCAAAATATTTGAAAGAAATGTTATCGAGAATCATTATTTAGCTGACAACTATCAGGTGCTAAGCTGCTCTTTTAGGCAATGAAGTTTCTTCTGCTTTCGTTAGCGTGGCCATGTTATTTTGAGACATGTAAAAACGATTTCTCCTAAGAAAAGAAGCAAACAGCTGCCACACGCTTGAGGGACAGTAGATCTTCCAGGTCCTGCTCCTTGCTGCAGACAAGACATTGCCAACATCAAGTCATCTTTGACAATGCCTTCTGATCCCAGTTATAAATTCTGATCACTACCGACCGACAGAAGAATCTAAACCCAGTGTCTGAACATGTTTGGAGCTTGCCCGACTTCACACTTGATATTACATCCGCAAAATACCTGGCCCATGTTTTTGTATAAGTAACTGACTGGACTTACCCTTGGCCAATTTTTTCAAATCGAGTGTATTTCTTCTTAGGATCTCCCACGCTAACAATGCTCCCTGAAAGAAACAAAATCAAAGATGCTCACTTAAAAATGGAGATAGCACCTTCCAGCAGATCAGAAATGAAACCCCACTGTCTGGGGTTGTGAGCCGTTTGTAGTCAGCTGGGTAACAACCATAACAATAACACAGGCAGCTCCGTAGCACACATGGCCTCCAAGAAGACTGATTTTCTACAGCCCTCTGGAGAGTTAACCTTGACAGGAAACGAAGAACCTGGAGGCACATTCACAGGAGACAGGTATCAGAAAAAAAGTACCACCAATGAAAGTGTTTGCTGTCTATAAACATTAATGAGAGCTGGAACAACAGAGCCTTTATTTTCTTAGGTATAAATATGCTGTGTGATTCAACAGAAGGTTTACTGCTTCCGAAGATTAAATGCACCTTGGGTTCTGGAATCGATTTTTATGAACAGGTACCATTTTTAGAACAGGAAGAATATTGCAAAGTGTTTCCAGGAGGGGATCTTCTCAACCTTTCAGCAGTTTGCCAAAAGAATACCTTGATGTTTTTAAAGAACAGCATTCTCATGAAATAATAATTATGGGGCTTTAAGAACTATGATCCTCATAATTTATTGCCAGGCTAAGTTCTGAAGACGACCTTGCTTGTGCCATTTTAAGAACCCCACTGCTGGTCTTCAGCCCGCCTCAGATCAGTAACCAGCATTTGACTTGCGGCCTCAGCACTGCACACAGGCTGATCCTCACAAATAAGCACTGCCGTGACGGATAACAAGACCAGCAATATTCCTCAGGCGCTAGCGTTACACAGAACACTGCACAAGTGAGATGCTGATAATATCACGAGTACGGGCGATGCGGTTCGGAAGCCAGGTTCAGGCCAGATGGGGTGCTGCCGCCTCCCGGCAGCTCTGCGCTGCAGCCACGGGAAGGCAGGGCTGGCCCGGCTGGCACAGGGCTGGGACAGTCCAGCTCCATCAGCCATTGGGGACCTCACGTGCTACCGAACGCTAACATTAAAGCATGCACTGCTTGACGGCTTCTTGCCCACTCGGAGGTGTGGGCAGTCTGAACGGGAAGAAAGCAGTAATTAGGACACTGTGTCAAATGAAAGAACTAAAATCTGAGAAACTCAAACAAATCTGAAGCAATAATTAAAAAAAAAAATAAATTGTTTTTTTCTGGTCCAGTAGTTTCCTAGATAAATACAAACAATGAAGCCTAAGGTGATGGCTCAATGCAAATTACTTCAAAAAATTTAACTTGGAACGTACATCACCAAACTACTTCAAGAAGATTAGTTCAGGAGGAAAGACTTCCAATGTTTCGCAGCAGTATTGTTTGACTGATCTGGCAATATTCCCGAACCACAAATATAAACACATACTGATTTGTTCACTTGTGCATCCAAAACAAAACTAGGCGATGGGCCATTCACTGGAAGTAGTCACAAACACCCCTCTCCCCTGTCAAGGCCATTTCTCTGGAGCAGAGGGCTTTAGCATCCAAACAGGCATCAGTCAGATGCTGGTCACCTAGCCAGGAATCCTGCCTGCCAGCTCGGCGAGAAGACGGAGCATGGACACCATCTGGTACGCTCCCTGCTAAAACAATTTCGCTGGCCTTGGCAAGATCGCTAATGGGAGCTGCAGGAGAAGAGGTTTCCTTTGCCCCGCCATACTCGTCCCCCTCACCCGGCACTCCAGGAACGGCAGCCAGCGCTGATGGTCATGTGAGCGCCTGCCGGCTGGCTGAGGGTGCCAACACAGTCTCCAGTCGCCTCAAGTGCTCCTGCCCTGTGGTGCCAGCCTGCAAGAGTTAGAGTAACTGGATTGTCCGGAGTCCAAGTCAAGGACATAACGCTTTCAGGACCTGGTTAACCTTTCACAGTTTCATCTCACTGAAATGTATAACGTAAGAGGAAGCTCTCATTCTGCTTCTCTGTAGTGGGTCTCCACTACAAAATAACCCTTCAGTCAAGAAGAATATGACCAGAGGACTCTGGAAGTCCCTTTGAACTGACTGGATGCGAGATAAGAAAGCATATTCTCCCGCTCACACTGCTGAGCTTAACCATCCCCCAGACCGGGATCCCCAAGAGACTCTGCCGTACTAAACCAAATGCTGCCGTCATCCTGCGCTGGGCTGGACAACAGGAAAAACACGGTGCTGTCGGTGTCTGGCCAGGTGCTATTTTCAGCTAGTTAATGGGACTGTGTATCTATCAGATGTCTAACAGATATCACAAGTTCATGGAACTTCACGTTAGAAAAGAATAAAGAAAAATACTGCAGAACAAATATTTTGAAAAAGAATTTTCCACATTTGCCACTCATTTTGCAGCGCAGATTTCTGGAATTTTTCCTCAAAACTTGAGTAGCTGCCTTCACAAGTTAGTTGTTTGCGGCTAGTTTCCTGTGCTTAAGCCAATGCACATCAAATATGACAGCACTAAAATCAACAAAGTGACTGGTACGGGGCTCCAGTTCAGAGAAGCACTCCCTACTCTGGACAAAACATAAACATATCGGCTATTTTGATGTCTTTAAGCATTTTCCTTGGTCCAAAATTAAGTGGATAAGAAAGCTGAATTGGGCCACTTCTGTTTTTTAATTACAGTGGAACACATTCATTATTTCATTACAGAGAGAATTTTGTTTGATCTTATCTCAATATTACAGGCTTTACTCCCTAGTAAAACTTGTAATGAAAGTGGCTCTAAAAAAACCCAAGTTATTTCAAGCAGAAAAGAATTACGAAAGCAATTTAAGATAAAAGAAGGCTGGGGACATCTTCCTAAAAGTAGCATAAAATCAATTGTGGGGGCAGTAGGCAAGGTGGAGAAGTCACACAAGTTAAAACAGAATAAAACAAAACAGAAGAACCAACCACCACACATGCTTAAATATAATTAGCCCAGGACTAAAACAAAAAAGCATCACCCCCATTTTCAGCTAGTTTCATGAAAGCACAAAAAGATTTTCACTGTCCACATCACAATTTGCAGAAGGCAGACCTTCAGACCTTGCTCACTGGGTATCAAATTCTTAAGAAAGAAAAAGCATGAAAGCATGTAACATTTCAAAGATCTGGCCCACAATAACTCAAGGGCTCAGTCCTAATCTGGCATACACAGATGCTTGAACAAACGATACACATACTTACGGTCACGTATGCAGGGTACCTGCAGATCTCATGGTGGACGCCTGCCTCAAACATTTAGCCTCAGTTGAGGAAGCTGTAATTCCTCCCCTTTATAAGCTGACATACCTGCACGTAACCATCCGCTCTGGAATTTATTTCACTGTGCCCTCAGCTAAAGCTACTGAACTTATCCCTTGGATACTCCCTAATGGCACTGAGATCCCCTTCTTTTTAGTCTTGTCAACCTGCTAAGGGTGCAGAAAACTACACAGGCAGCTGAAATCACCCAGCTAAGGAAGGCTTCAGCCTCTGCAGTCACACCAGCCATCAGTGGCAGGGCAGGTATGACAAAAAGGTTGGTACAGCACAAGAACGAGCATTGACAACCATCGTGAAGAAGCCACAGCCAGACTGCACCCCTTTACAAGCAGTTGCCCCCATTAAAGAAAGAATGTTACTGGCTTTGAGGTCAAACAGGCGTTGCAGATCAATCCACTTTTTGTCCTAACAGTTAATGGTAGACACAGAGTAAACTAGGCTGTGTTATGAACCCAACCATTTATTATCTGAGAACATAGCACTGGCAGCTATTACGTACAAGAAGCAGATTAAATTGGTTGTACTGCAGAATCACAAAGGGTTTGATGCGTTTTCCTAGAGTATGATCTCTGCAGGGGTTTGGGGCCAGTGGTTGGGATTCTAATAGTATTAACTGGCTGGGAATTAGCTATGACAAAGTGCCATGTATCTGAGGAATATACACTGGATGTGCTGGAGAGCAGCTCCTGAGAAATGCTTGCAGTGCAGTTTTACCTGATCATGCCACATAGATGTGTCTCTCCGATACATCCTTATAAGCTTAAAGCTAAGAAATAAAATAAGGATCGTCATAAAAGGGTTTTTTTTTTGGGGGGGGGCCCACATTGAAAACACCTCTTCCTCTCTGTCCATGGTGTCAACTGATGTTCTTTCAAAGAAGTCCTCTCTGACAAAAACATAGAATTCTTATAAAAACAAACTTTGATATATTAGTAGAAGTAGCAGTAGTAACAGTAATCATGAAAATGACACCAAAAGAATGTCTGGAGCGAGAGCTCCTTGAGGCTGAAGGAATCAGCTTAGTGCTGTAATTGTCTACTGGTAAAGAAAAAAAAAAAAAAACCAACCCACAAAAAAACCCTAAAAGAACTCACGCAGCAACAAAAAACCAACAGATTTCTGCAAAGTATTTTGGCTCCAATGACTGCGAGAAGTCAGGAGTCTAAAGAGAATTTAGGAACCCAAATATTCTGTTTAATCTGGCCACCAGCACACAGGAGTTCACTAGATCGTTCACTAGCTCACAGCCTTCTGCTCAACCAGAAACAATCTCTGCTTTTGCCTTTAGCGCAGAAGGGAGCTCAGGCAAATCCAACCCAGCCGTAGCTGCCCCCAGAGGCAGAAGGAATACCCAGCGTGCTCTCTTGCTTCCTTTAAGCACAGTAACAGTTTGTGTGGGGAGTCGTAAGTGACTCTCTGACACTAAACTGAGGATGAACATTTGGTACGTATAATCCTGAGACGTGCATACAGTACACAGCTTTCCCAGACCAGAAATACAGAATACGTACTCAGTTTCTCTAGGATCTCCTCATCTGTCATCTTGGATTTTTTTCGCTGCCGGTCTGTGTTTCTGTACAAAGTGTTTGTGTTTGAGTTTTCAGGTTGGGGAGTGGTGGCTTCTTTAGCTGGTGCTGGTGCAGCGGCAGGTTCAATTACAGAGCGTGTGTAGATCTGTGACAAGAAATTATTGTGTGTCAGAAAGACAGCTTGCAGAGATGCCCCTGAGATCGTATTTCAAATGCAAACCCTTAGGAAGATCCTGTCTGTCACATCCAGGGCCCTTAAAACATTTGGTTTTGCTGTCCACTTCTCAAACTGAACAGGCAAAAATGAAAGGCTAGTTTTACACAAGTTCATGGCCAGTTTGATTTTCAATTTTCATTGATTTTCTGAAAGACGACTGAAACAATGAATTTACTGTGTTGCAAGGATACAGAAATAGATCTGTCCAGGGCCCCAGAGCCTTGTTCCTTGATGCTTGTGTGTTTTCTTGGGTAACAAAATGACTCTTTAGTTGGTACATGTCTGAATAGAAGCAGGGGGCATTTCCCTTTTCTGATCATAACTGTTGAACTGACTTCTCATCAGTATTTCACGCTTTAGGGAGTAGCCATCCGAAGCTGCATTCCAGTCCTTCAGAGACCTACCTTCTCTTTACAATGCAGAGCTGCGCAGGATTCTCCTCGCCAAACTTCAGTCATGTAAAAGGTAAGGGTGTAGTCCAAGCTTTTCATTTAGCTACTTAAGATAGTCTGTGGAGAGGCACAAGTACCTCCACGGGACAGTTTCTCCTATGTATCCTGCAAGGGTGTGAACCACGTCCGATGACCGCTCTCTCCACTGATGACAGAGAGCCTATACACAGATACCTTGGACAAAGTTGCTCACTTTTTCACCAGTAGCACTAGAAGACACAAAATGCTACCTCTTATCTGATACTACGATAAATTCACAGACCCTATCGGAATCACAGGAAACTCACGACTAAATGTGAAAGTTCAAAACAGATTTCCTTGGTGTCAGTGGCTTGGGTGAAGGACTATGTCGTGGTAAGACTCCAGGCCTCACAGTCTTCACCTGCAAGCGCTGTCTGATCAGAAACATCCAGCTCTGAGTTCACGGAATCACGGAATTTTTTTAGAGTTGGAAGAGACCTCTAGAGATCATCTAGTCCAACTGCCCTGCTGACGCAGGAATGCCTAGAGCACATTACTCAGGACTGCAGCCAGGCGGGTCTTGAAACTCTGCAGAGAAGGGGACTCCACAACCTCCCTGGGCAGCCTGTTCCAGGGCTCCGTCACCCTCACCGTAAAGAAGTTTTTCCTTATGTTTGAATGGAACTTCCCGTGTTCCAACTTGTGCCCGTTGCCCCTCGTCCTGTCACTGGGAACCACTGAAAAGAGTCTGGCTCCATCCTCCTCCAACCCACCCTTTAGATACTTATAAGCAAGTTACACCAAATCCAGTGCTAACCAAAGCTGGGACTTACTGATTTTGTATGTTCAGGCCGTGGGGCGATAACAGGTGGCGGTTCATTGTCATCTTCCTCCTCTTCATCATCTTCATCCTCTTCTTCAGAAACAGAAGGAGCTAGCGGGGGTTCCGATGCCGTTTTTGTGCTCTGCGGACAGACAGTAGCATGAGTGACAGTCACCATTTTGGCACTTGGGAAGTTTGATAATTACACACAACTTTAGTCTGCTTAGAAACCCGTCTAGACATGCCTATAGCCCTACAGGCCTCAGTTCTAAGTTACACATGGCACGATACAACTTAAAGGTTACAAATTGCCGTGCTATTTTCTTAATTTGTCCTGGCGTTTTTCATTTTTGCTAAAAACAACTAAATCATTCCCATGCTTAGTCAAAGTCTAATTTCACAAAATGTAATGCTTGAATATATCAGTAGAAATCACATCTAGTTGCTGGTTAATTGCTTTGGCATCGTGTCTACAGAAATGGTAACAGTTAATTAAGCTAACAGGTGTCTACCGGCTAGGTTAATTAACACACTTCACAGTGCAAAGCCTCCTTCGTCGTCTTGCTGGGAATTCGGTTTTGGAGAGAAAGGCTGTTTGTCTCTTTGCTATTTTACCCATGGGGTAAACATATTGCCTGTTTCTTCCCTGTTTAGTAGCTCCTTTTTCAGCACCATCCTCCTCTTTACCTAATCATAAGCTAACACATCGATCTTTCCACTGTTTGCCTGTTCTTACCAGAACAGTGACGCAGAGTGGATGCAGCCCTCCCAGCAGCAAGGTGCATCCTGCCGACCTGCCCGGGGCTGCCAGGCAGGCGTCCCCACTGCTCCCCCAGGCCCCCGTCACAGGTAGTGGAGAATAAAAGCCACTGCCAGGGCGCAAATCCACCTTCAGGCAGACCCCAAATACGGGGCAGGCAAGGGAAGCCTGGCTGAGCAGTCGTCTACATGTAAACCTGAAGCCTACGGTGCAGATATTTAAAGTTAGGAGAGTTAAACCCCCCCACCCCAGTCCCAGCTGCTATTCAGAGGCAGGGGGTGTATCACGTTGTCACAAATTCGCTGACGAAACAAAAAACTGAAAAGGCACCTTGTTAAGTGTTTGCCAACTGCTTTAATGCTAGCTACAACGGGCCGCTTAGAGAACTGAAGCAAATCAAAGGCACGATTCTAAATATTCACATCTCATTTGCATTATCTTTAAAATGGCATCAATTTGGTCCAGTATAAATACCAGTAAGGGACGGCACGCAGGGAACAGGCAGACCTAATCTTCACGTTTTACTGAACAGATGACTGTATCATTGCCTTAAGTCACCAGTACTTGAACACACTGTCATACAGGTACACGCACACACAGAGTACTGTATTTTCTGTGAGACTCAGTTCTGTTACCCAACTTTTAAAGGTAATTGGTGAAAGAGGCTATTAAACTGGCCAAAGTAGGGAATGATACGTCAGATGTTCTAAACACCGGTTTAAGGGCCAACTCTTGTCAAGCAAGGGGCGCCTGAATGGGAAGGCGAACGTTACTTTATCATACATTAGATCAGCGTATAGCTTTCGACACAACATTAGCACTTTGCTTACATTGGGATAAAAGATGATTAAAGGAAAAATAAAAAAAGGAATAATCACATTTCTGTTATGTCAAATTCTTACAACTATGTTTTCCACTGGGCTCCATGCTTGGTCTGACAGCACTAAATTGCACAGCTAGAACATTTACAATGTCTTATTATTTAATGCCAGACTCCCATTAAGGAGTGAAATGAAATTAAGGTAATTCCAATGACTGCTCGATCCTGTCAGAGAGTTGTTCTCCCTGTACTACAACATTCAACCAGCATTCTCCGAGTCGGTAACTTTGGAAAGCTGACATCCTGGCTGTCTCACCACTGTCTGTGTCTGCTAGAATAAAATACCACAGCATCTGCCAATGTGTCCATAGCCACTGGAAAACCTTCCCACTGGAAGGGTTATTATGCTCTGGTGAACCCCAAACTTCCTTTTAAAAGTGTGTTTTATTAAACATAAAGAAAGCAGCATCAACTGAAAATCTGATGGGTGAACATTCAAAGATGATTTTCATTTAATTATACACACTCTCTGCTGTGTAATCACAAACCTAAAATTAAGTTGCTTAACACTTGAAAATAAAGGCCAAATCCCCATTCAGTCATTTGCTATATAATGCACTAACATTAACACTAATAAATCTGGTCAATATTAATGTGGATGTCATGACTACATCTCTGGGATTGCTATGGCAATCCAGCATTAATTAGAGTGGATGATTATTTAAAACTTTCTTTCAATGGTTCCAGTGAGTTACATATCAATTATAACCTTATTTATATTCAGCTACATATCCAGCTGTACTCAGGATAAATCATAAAATTTAATAGAAACGGATTCTAAGTTGTTAAAACTAAATTAAAATGGGCTAATTAGACAGTACTGCATATTGTTACAAATTATATATTCCACCACGGCTAAGAACAGCAAGCAATCTTCCGTCTGCAAACTAGACTTTCATCTGTTTAAAAGTTCTTAAACAGAAAATTAGCAAACAGACAGTGATCCCTTTTCTGCTGCCGCACAGACACTAAAGCGTACTTTCTCTCGGCCTACAAGGCTGGCACTCTATCACAAAAGGCAAAGCTCACAGCTTGCTCTACAGTTCCTAAACGCTACGAAAGGAAAAGGTTACTTTCACACTCACCGAAGGATGGGCTTCTATGTATCCATGGGCGCTTTTATCTGCAATGTGCAAGGGGAAAATTAACCAGATGTGGTTATAGAACTGCCTGTTGTGGGGAATCCCACAGAACAAGTAAATCCAAATAGGTAGCATTTTTCTTTCACAATATCCCTCCAGTACCAAGAGTTATTTTACATAGCAAGCAAGATGACAGGGCATTATACTAGGTTATTCTTTTTCCACAGTTTCTTGTGTCTATTTTTTGCCCTGTTTTGCCAGTAAATAAAATAACTAGAAACTTGGTCAAGAATATGTAAATTGTTCTTTAACAGTCAATGCTTCTGTTCTGCCCAAGAGCTAAAGCAGCCTTTCTTCTTTTCTTTTTTTTTTTTTTC
>VYXH01005400.1:41699-58672 GCA_013397275.1 Burhinus bistriatus
TTAAATAAATTCCATGCATTGATTCTCTTTAGTTTGTTGAAAATATTTCCCCATAAAAGCTTCTGCAAAATCCCCCTTAGCCGTGGCAGTTCTATTCTGACATAGCACAGAAACAGCTCCTGAGTTCAGGAGCATACACTAACTGTTTTGAATTTTGCATTTCATCACAAAAGTAATTGCTACTTCAGCAAACATTAAGGGTCAAGTTAGACAGTCAAGTCTTTTAATTACGGAATTTTGAAAAAAAGATGCTTTCCCTCAAAAGAAGAGACATGTTAGTAAATTCTGGAGATAACTGCACAGTTTATAGAAGGACTTCTGAGAAGCTCTCCCAGTCTGCATTTTGGAAGTTGAACCAGAAAATTGAGGAAATTAGACTCCACTGCCACCGACTATCACATGCAGGGAGCTGAACCACTGCAGGTTAAATTACAAATGCTGTCCACACCCTGTTGGATAGAGACACCCCCTTATTATTAGCTGAAGCTGTTGACATGAGCTTTACAAAACTAATGGTATCTTAATGGTATTTTTGTTTAAAAATCAACTCAGTTATTAAGGAATAGCAAAAGAACACATTGATACAAAAGCCAGATATGCTGCACCTAGTAAAAACTTCTGCTTACATGCTAGATGTGTCACCAGCCAGAGCATTTGGCAAAAAGAAAGAACAGGCCAAAGAAAAAAAAATGCCAACTGCAGCACAGACTTGCTCTCTGGTTTTTGCAAGGCTACAGTACAATTTTGCAGACCATACACAACCAAAGAGAAAAATGACACCTCCATCACATCTGTAGGCTTTCGGATGGTAATGCTGAAATCAGGAGTATCTTCCTGGGATGAGCATGCTACGGAGGTTGCTCTGGACATTGACCCCTTCCTTCTCATCCTCTGTGACAACATTCCCTTCCATCTCAACAGCAGCAGTTCTAGGTTTGTTTGTGAATTTCTGCCTAGCAACCTAATCTCCTCTATAGCTAACCCCAAAAAATCCTTGAAAATTCTCCTCTCACAAGAAATCCTCACAGTCCCTGACCTGTTGCTCAGAGGATCCAAGAGTAACTCATAAAATGAACAAGTATAACCCATACCCCAATCTGAACACTATGAAGGAACAAGGATGTGAAGAAACAGAACTAAACTTGACCTTTGGCCATAATGCTTCTGATTCAAAATGGTAATGATTATTCCATCTAATATCTTATTTAGTTCTAAAAACAAGCAACGAAGAAAAGCCACCATTTCAATGGCATTTAGGGGACAAAAGGAGAAATAGAATTAATTTCAGGAGTATTCTGCAAAGCGGACTTTTTTAAGGTTGCTTCTTGACCACTTGAATGTTGAACTTTAGTCCGACTCATGTTGGGGCCTTACACTCCCTTTTTCGCAATGAGATGTCAACTTACCTCCTGACGTAAAGCTCATATATTTCTGGTTGTTAACTGTTTCTTTGGAATCATAAAATTTGAGAACATCTAGAACAGCTTGTGGGTTCTTCTTCTGCTCCAGTTTTGTTATGTTGGAAGTCTGTAGTAGCCTGGCCCACTGCTCTGGAATGCCCTGTAGGTGTCAAGTGGAAAGAATCCGGGTTTAGAATAATTAACAGCTGCAGCCTCACAGATCTTTACCAAGATCCCATGCTACCTGTAAGATTACTTTCAGAAATTTTGATGGACACCTTACAATTAAAATTAGTAGCTTATACATTAGATGCAATCATTTTCTCCTCTATCAAAATATAGAGCTAAAACCAGGATCCAACTTTAAAAAGAAAAGAAAGTTATGACCGTGATAGGAAAAAAAGTGCATGAAACTCATCTTTAAATCAACTCTGCTCTTCCATGGAATAATGATTTAAGGCTTAGCTTGTTTTCCTGGTGATTCAGTGCAGACATAACAAGACTATTCTGTATTTGTGGACAACACAGTGTATTTTAGGAGCTTTACACTGGATTTTTAATGCTTAATAACGCAAACGCATTCTGCTGAAATGATCACTGCTCTCTGATTAAAAGGTAAACCCCACTCTGATACAATTAATTTTCAGCGTACCAGGGAACACTGCGGGGTTAAGAATCTGCATTTAAATTCCCAAAATCGCAACGCTGAGTTACTCTACCACTGCTGCTAAGGATGTCTCTTTTTCGAGCTCCTGTAGCTCTGCAGGTTCTTTACTGTAAATATACAGAAACCAGGGACTCGCAAGGCTTTGAGACTCTCAGTCTGTTTTCCATGAATTCTCGGACATCTTACAAATGAGGGCGGCGTTTGAAAATTGATCCAATCGCTGAAAACCGCAACTCTGTGTTGAACTTATATTGCTGAAAAAATGCTTTAAATATCCAGTATAATTTCCTAAATTTGAAAGCCTGTAATTTTCCCCATTTACTGCACAGCCAACATCTACCAGCGAATTGTAAGGCTTACTGATGAAAAACTACACCTGAAGTACATTTAAACTTAGCCTTGATGCCACCCCAATCTAGGTAAACACTTTAATAAAGCTTCTCCCTGCGAAGTTTTCCACAAAACAATGTGTGACATGGGCCTCCAAAGTTTAGGATTAATGAAAAAAAAGTGGGATAAGCCAAGCAACAAATCTACTGCAAACACATCAACCTGCTGCTGCAGTGCTATGCCATCTCAAAGAAGCATTTTGATGCAAGATTCTTTTGGGCCTGTGACGCACCTCTGGGAGCTTCCCTGTGCACATCTGTGAGCCATAGAGATCTGGCTGTAATGGACGTAAATAAAGAAAGAAAAGAAAGTTAAAACAGAATGTGGGACAACTTAGAAGGTGGTAGGAGGAAACCAATGGGCCAAAATGGGGAAGTCCCATCTAAAATGGGAGTTATGAGGTAGATACCAAACAGATTAGGTGGTGGACAGGCTACAGGAAGGCAGGCTTAGGAAAACAGAAAAATCACAACTGTTCCAAAGTTTGGAAGCATCATTCCCCCTCCTCTCTTTTTTTAAACCAGTTTTTCTCTCCCTCATAAAAATACATTACTGAGGATTAACGGCAAGTGACTGGAAAAATTATCTGTGATTTCTTTTTTTAGTTAAAAAATAAAAATAATAGAGAAAGATCTGGGCTTTTGCTGTTTGCCTAGTTTTGAAAGCCAGGTTAGCATTTTTGAATGGCTCTACACAAGTTTTTTTTCCAATGGTTGTCCAGCTCCAAGATCACAATTGGCCAGTGCATGAGTCAACAAAGTACAGTGGAGAAAGCAGCTGGTCAAACTCAGATTTCACACTGGGAGGTTGTGTATTGTCATAACGCAGATAATCTATGCGTGCCAGACTGAAAATCAGGACAATTCTAAACAAATGCTTGATTAGATTAATAATGTGCAACTTCTTTGGATCTATAGCCACAACTTTCTCCCACTTGCTAAAGTCATAACTTTGAAACGTTAAAAGTTTGGTGGGTGACCACATTTTATTCTAGATTGGGGATCAGGAAACTGTTTCAAAAATGCGTGCCTTACAAAACGCGCTCCCCAAAGCCCTGCAAACCACACTTCTTCCTCCATTCAGAAAATGCAACTCTTTCTTCAAAAGAAATCAACATAAAACTCTAGCAGCATGCTCCCGCCCAACAGTTTCCAACCAATTTTATTTTGAGCTTTAAAAGCCCTACTTCTTAGCAAATGTGGTTGCTCCAAGCACAGTGAAATGAAGATACAACATAGGGTCACGAGCAACAACACAGCTTGGTGCTGAAGCCTGAAAGCCAAAACTCAGGAGCCCATGCAACTTTGATTTGAGATGCAACCAAGAGCAATCAGGTAATGCAGCTGGGGGGCAACTGTTAGGTGTCAGAAAATGGCCCGTTGCATTGCACATAACCAGTAGAGCAGACACTATTGGCATGACAACTGTCATAATTCCAAACAAAACCCCCTCCATATATTTGCACATTTATTGGACATTCCCATGGCACTTCCAAACTTTTGAAAGAGACAGACAGTGTGATCACTAGACAGCGGGAATATTTTCACATGATATGGCTAGTGGTAGTCCCTTCAGCAGGACATACTTACCACAGGACTACCCAGCTGATACACGGGTTGTATCCAGGTTGGGACAAATCAAACATGCCTAATGTAGCGTGTAACATAATGCTTGCATCCGGGATTAGTTTGGAACTGATAGCTAGTTCCTAATGGTGCAAAAATCCCCTTGCTTTGACTGACATTTTACTCCACTGAGGACTGCAGCGTTAAGTCCTGGGCTGGCAAGCTGCACAGGGGAAGTCACCTGTCCCTTTGGTTTGTGCTGAATCGGTTAGAGCCTTCTCAAACTGCAGTGCTGCGCTTCCACACTTCAGGAACAACTATTATTGCAGAAATATTGCCTAATTGTAAGACAGCAGCCATCTAACGTCCACTGTTTTCAAAGGTTAAAAGATATTAAAAAGAAACTGTGCTACAGCAATAAAGCGGGACATATTTAGCCGCGTACAATCGCTTTGTTCTACAGAAGGGCAGAACCTGTGCTGGTGGCATCTGACAGAAAACAAACCAAAAAAATCTCTGATGCTGGACTGTTTTGACACACGGGATGATAATAACAACATTCAAACTGATTCAAACCGTGATGTCTGAAGTACTGCTAGAGAGTGCTTGTGCTTACAACTCAAGTGTTAACCTCAATGTCCCTCCTTTTTGTTCCAGCTGGCAGGGACAAGAAACTAACTGGGATCCTCACCACCAGTCAGTCTACGAGAGAACATGATTGTGACCCATCGCATTTGCATAGAGCCAGAAGGAAAAAGTCTGAAGCACAGGGTAGAAATATAGGCAGAAGGCTGAAAGGAAGAACAAATATAGAATAAGAACAGCTGGACATTCAGTAGGGAGAGCAGTGAAACAAGGAAGGAAAGAAGGAAAGAAAGAAAAGAGAGACAGGAAGAAGGGATGCAAACACAAAAGGGAGAAAACAAAAGCAGAAAGTAACCAACTATATAATATGATACCAAGATAAAGAAAATGGCACTGAAGATTAACCTGAACAATAAAGTGGCTATGGCGAGAGACAGAGAAGAAGAAAAAGAAGAAAACCAGGATAGATAGCAGGGAAAACACAATTTTAAAAGCTTTATGCTAAGTTTCTACTCAAAAATGACTACATCTGGGCTTTTTAAATGAGCATTTAACCAGGCCCTGGGGTTTGGCACAGAATAAATTTTGAAGTAAGACTTCTAAAAGTGACATCTATTTTAAAAAGACTAATTGACTAGTCCACATATTTTAAATATAGCTGTATTTTGTAATTACTAAGGATAATTCAATTTCACTACTCCTCTGAAGACACGCTGTCATTAAATGTGTCTTTTTTTCTTCTATTGTTATTGTTACTATTGCTACGGCTACTGTAGCATACAGAAAGTTGCCAGCTTTCTGAAACGTTTTTGAGAAACAAAAGTAGCAATCAAAGTGAAAAACGAGGAAGAAATCACATTTAGGGCTCAAATTCTGAAAAGTAGCCATCCCTTTGCCGAGGCAAACGATTTGTCCCATCCTGTTTGGTGTATGCAGCCAGTCAGCACTAGCACACTTTACAATTTGACGCACAGTGATAACACAGTCTGACCACTTAGCTCACAGGGTACTACTGATGGTACAGAAATTTGCTAATGTTTCCTCTCACCTCCGCAGCTCAAGCAAATGTAGGCTTCCTGCCAGCTTAGCTTTAAGGATTACTGGTTTCAGGACCTAACTAGTAGTCTGAGAGAAAATGCTTTGAAGCCCCCTGCAGACTTCAAGGAGCTTCTATCAGACTCGTTATTCCCAACACTTCATCGTGATAGAAGTCGAAGAAGCTGACTGCTATTTTAGTAATACTTAAAGGCTAGAAAAGTGTCTGATCACCTAGTCTATGGACATATTTTGAAGGATATTAAATTAAAGTGAATGGACTTCCACAACGCTGCCACTTTCTGGGCATCTCCAAGGGCTGTCTGCAGAGCAGCTGGACTTTGCGCTTTGGGGCCGATCGTCTACAGCAAGGTATACACTACGCACACGTGTGTGGGTTTTTTATACTTTTCCAGAGACACTGAAGAACCAACCCCTGTAGCAGCTTGTGGGACTGATAAAAGCATACACCTACGTTCTTCTGAGTTTTCATTTTCCACAGACACTCTGCCGACAATCCTTGGAGAAAAAAAAGCAGCCTGAATCAGAACACTCCACATCCTAAGCCCAACAAATAAAAGTTTCTTTCTTCACAGCCTAGCTGCTGTCATCTGACGTTTCTGGCAACAGAAGGTTATTTTACCATCAAGAAACGAGAAGCTCTGGTAAGCACGCAATACAGCGGTTACTTACTGTGAATTCTCCAGTGACGGCATCAAATCCCACATGAATGGTATGCTCGAAGTCGGAAGGAAGAGAGATCTCAGGACGTTCTTTCTCTTTCTTCTTGTTGGCTAGAGGCAAAACATTAACATGCACTTATTTTCTGCAGAGCTTTTCATTCAAAAATTTTCACAATCAAGTGTGCTCAAAATAGTATTTTAAAAGTGGAAAACAAATCAATTAACGTCCATCTTACTTGACAAATACAGCCAAGCTAATAATATAACACCTTAAATGTCAACCCCTGTTCGGGAAGGTCTATGAGGTGTTACTTCGTTCTGTTTTTCTTCCAGTCAGTGTCACAGCTGCCAAAGCAAGCTGTTCATGAAATAGCCCTCTTAGGATACCTCTAACCAGTATGATTTCTATTATCAGTTCTTTTTTTTTTTTTTCCTTTCAAGTTTTCATATCTAGCAACTAACTCCTGTTTGACTTTGCTCCGTGGGTTCCTGCGGAAGTAAAGCACCCAGGACACACATGTGCGTGCCTGTTTGCATGTGTGTGTCTTCTTCAACGTGCTTTGAACCTGTTGTCAAACTCAGCCAAATCAGAGAGGAGAGGTTTTTTAAGATAACCAGGTTCCTACAAGTTCTGTGAAAAGAGGTGGCTCGGGAGAAAACAAAGATCCTATTCCTGCCTCCTCTCTGAGTAAAAGGCTGAATCAGCAGCTCTGTACTAGAAACCACAGAATCTGCACAGCAACAAGACTTGATAAATGCCATTGGAAGAGCTTCATTTGAGCATTCCTTGAGACATACAACCATAAACCCCAGGCTTTATTCGCCTCCAGGAATTCCTTGTTTTCAAATCACTCCACTGGTACTCACAGAGTGTAAAGTATCTTATTGAAGGAAAGAGACTTGGAAGTCAATCAATCTGCATGTTTCTCATCTCCCTCCTATTTTAACACCTTTTGAAAGTAACATCCCTTGTGGTCATCCATCTCCTGTGCTTTTTACTCTTGACAAATCTCACTTCAGCCCAATTTTATTGACCCTGATAAAGAATAAGTGGAATAAAGGCTGAGAGAATTTGGTTTCACTTTGACGCATCAAGAATCCATGTTCAGAGATTTCTCTGAAAAATGGTGACAATAATGCCAGTTCTGGACGACTCCCAAACACCCAGATAAACATAGCATAAACCCACCTTCAAACATCTATCCTGCTGGCAAGTACCTGAAATATTTGGCTTCCCTGGAGAACCAGCGTGCTCCAAGACTAACTAGCACATGGCTGAATAATACAGTACAGAACTATCTGTAGGATCTTCTCTAGCGCCAGTGGTGTATCTGTAACAGCCGAGAGGGGAACTGCCATTCTGCCAAATAGATTTGTCATTTCAGTGGAAAAACTACATGCTAATGATTGGAACAGAACAAACATTACAGTTCCCACTTGCAGTATGTGAGAGTTATTAACACAAACTCAGGAAATAAGACAGGCGTGAAGCGCTCACGTAGAATACAAAAAAGTCACATCATGTCTTTAAAGAACGTGCTCTGCACCCCAGGATCCCACCTCTCCTCTGCTGCCCTTCCTGCCAATTTAACGCGTGTCGGGTTTACATATCCTCATGGTGGACCCGAGCAGGCTTGCTCTATAGATCTGATGTGACATGACTTCACACTAACAGTCGTGAGAAACCCAGAGATATACAAGAGGTTTATACTGTGCCCATCACAATGGGACTCCACACCAGGATGTCTGAAGGCCAGTGCCTCGCCATTTGTTAATGATAATATGAAAATGAATACACAGGCCGCAGTTACACATCAGCAGGAGAGAAAGAAGCAGTTGCTCAGGTCCTGTCTTTGCTTTCTATATTCCCTCAGTGCAGTGCCAGCCATGCTACACACATCAAAAACAGGTGGATGAAGACAATTTTGCACGCGTCTTATTTCAAAAGCAAGCGTCCCCTTCTACCAACATCAACCAGGTTGGAGCTTTGCCTTCTAACACAAAGCATGACTATGCTCATGGACTTTTAATTAATATTTTCCTTCAGTGTTTTAGCATTGTTTGCCAGCTTCATAGGTTTACCTCGGGGTCTCATCCAAAGGCTGAACTCATTATGTACCAGCACCCCTCCCAGCCTGGGTCTGTCTTTGCTCACAGATTGTAGCTCCACCAGGCCTCTCTTTGCATATCTTTCTTATTCTGCCTTACAGCCTCCTTTAGTTGGAAGATGCTCTGCTCTTCATAATTAGAGACTAGGGTATTTTGGATGTTTCTAATCCTTTCTCTGCATTGTTGCATTTATCCTCATTAAATAATTAACTGTCACCTTCTGTCTGTACTGCACACCCCTACACAATGTTAATTGATGAGTTATTTTCATTTAGCACTCAGTAAAGATGGCAGCAATATATCAAATACAAATGTAAAGGCTTTTCCTCTTCTTTTATCTCTAAGATGATGTTGTTTAATTTTCAGGATAGATGTTGCCAGTTACAACATGTCATCTCCATTCAGCACATATAACTTTTTATTGTAGATAAAAAAACCTGGCCTCTCCTATCTCATCATTTGCAAGCAAATGCAGTGAAAATTAGATTTAAAGGATCATCAAATTCAGTTCAAAGCAACAGCCAAATCTAGAAGCAAAATAAGGCATTACAGAAAACGTTCCATCAAAAGCAGCATTTGTCTGTTTTATGCCTCTCCTGCTGGGGAACAAGCATTCCAGCTCATTCCTCAAGATTTGGCTTATCTGCTTCATGGACCTCTGCCTACCAGACTGTAGATATAACACCTATGGTCCAAATGCTGATAAACTATAAATTAAATACAGAATTAAACATCTCCTTGCAACACCCTCACCCCTCCCCAGTCTAAAAACTTTGTTATGTGTGCCTTGCAGCTCGCATCACTTCTGTTTCACATAAACTGGCAAAATGATATGAAAAGGCATGACTTCTTTGAAGCAACGACCGACTGGATTCAAGGGGTTTATATTGGACATTCTATTTGATTTTCTTATAAATGCCCCTCACAATATATTCCTGCTGCACAGCAGTTCACCATGAGGGCCACCCACACCACCTCAGCAACTATTACAGATTAAAAGAGAACAAGGGAAGAGTGTTCTGTCTTCCACAGTCTGCACCATCATCATCATTATTATGTTAAAAGAGCAGTTGTTTGGCAGAAAAATGTGACTCAGCTAAGTGGCAGCTTTTCTCCAGAGAGGAAGGAAGGGTTTGACCTCATGCTTACACCTTCCTGTTCACTTACCTCCTCTTCATCTCATTCTGTTCTTTCTTCCATCCCCTCTCCCTTCCACAGTCACTCACGCTGTCCTCCCATCCTCCTTCCTGCTCTGCTCCTCCTGTCCTATCCCAGCAGCCTTGTCCTTTTCTTACTCCTCCATTAATCTTAATCCAGCTGGGTTTTTCTCCTTCCCTCTTTTCTTGTTTTTCTGTACAGGAGGCAACCAGATGACTAAAGGTCAGAGTGCTCCCATCCGCAGCTAACTCGAAAGCAGCTTCAATGGAAGTGCTATTATTCACCCAGTAATCTTAACCCAGATGTAGCTCTTCAGCTGAAAGGGGCCTCTGAGCTGTGGTGGGCCTGCTCCCCTCTCATATCTTTAGGTTGCATGCTCTACAGCGCCTTCATGGAGCCACCAGTTCACACACAGTATTAATTTATTTCCTAGCACAGCAATTACAGGTGGTTTAATGAAAGAAGAACAAGGTTGTATCAAAGAACCAGAAGAACGCGAGTCATTTCCTTCTGCTCTCAATTCTCCTGAGGTAACAGCACTCTGCTGAAAGGAAACACTAATGCTCTGAACTCCACCCGTGGCTCCCATCACCATCATTACCTCTGAGGAAGACAGGCCAATTTCACAGCTTCAGCACGGGCTGTGAGGGAATGGGTTCAGCTCCTTGTTCCACTCAGACTGCCCAGGCGATACTGGAAATGTATTTCAGTTGTCTGCCTTGGCTTTCTGCCCCAGGCAATGGGGTACCCTTACCCCAGAGACGGGGGTGAGAGGAGCTATACCAAGGAACATAAGGAGGTCAGGTGCTACGGGAAGGAGCGGGACACTAATGCTTAAGTGACTTTTTTCAACTGTAGAAGCACAGAGGGCCCCCAGAGAGTCATCAGTGTCTTGCCAAAACAAGGGTTTAAACACAGAAGTGCTCAAGCCCTAAGTGAAAACCCTACACTCCAACAGGGGAGAGACTGCGAAAGATTCATGGTTCCCGAGCACCGCAGTCCCGGCACACACCACTGCCTTGGAGAGAACACGCCACAGCATACCCCTCCTCGCATCCCTCCTGTCTGATCAGCAAATAAAAGACAACAAAGCTCCTGCAGGTTCGGGCAGAAACACCCTGCCACGGTGTATTCTTCATGTGCTGTTTACTAGCACCAGTGGTGGACTATTAATATAAATTTGCGATGCTGCAAAGCACTGCACTAGATGAGAGCAAGCATATTAATCACCTTCTGTTTTATAAGCAGGACTTTCAAAAATATGTCACGCTGAGTCCGTGAAGCATGCACAGGCCAGCTGATACCCTGACCCACAAGCCAACCCTGAGATGAAACCACCTCAAGGGGCTTGGCCAGCCAAGCTAAACTTCCTCCATTTATTATTTCACCCAACAAAATTAAGCTATAAATCCTAGCTTACTTTCCCTCACAGCCACATTTAAAATCATGATACTCATATGTTTCCTAAGACTGTTCTGACTGGTAGTTAATTACATCTATTTTTAATGTCACTGATCATTTCCAGGAGGGGTTGTTTCTGGAGCTCCCCGTTTTCAGCACCTCCTGCTTAAGAAATCTTCCCTCGGAAAGGGATAATATCCTGCTGGCAGTAAGGGGAAGAGGTGACCCAAATCCTTCTAGGAATTAAACAAGCCGGGGGAAATTTTAATTTCGGCCTTTAAAAAGAATCAATTGAAAATTAATGTTGTTCCCAGAAAGGGACATTTTGGGAAGCACTCTGCAGAGCGAATCGGCCAGGTCTGCCTGAGGAACGGGCCCATCCAGTCACAGCCTTCACAAGAGAGGAGCCATCAGGACTGCCCCTGACTGAGTGGAGGAAGGGGGCTGAAATTGTGCCTTCTACTGCCTGTGAGGAGTTCGGAATGCCAGACTGCCTCCAACTGCTCCACATGACCTGTGGAAGAGACTCGTGAATGGGGCAGCTGAGCAGAGCAGGTGAGCTGGAGCTTCGAGGGAATGACCACAATTCCATAGTTCTGAGCTCTCCTTGGAGTAAGAGCAATGCACATCGAAGGCGGAATCCCTCTGGAAATCCAGCTGGATTTTGCGCTGCTGATCACAACCCTTTGAGCCCAGCATTTCAGCCAGTTTTCAGTCCACCTCACTGTCCACTTATTTAGACTGTACTTTCAGTCTGTCTGTGAGGATACTACGGGAGGCCGTGTTGAAGACCTTACTAAAGCACAAATAACACCCACTGCTCTCCCTTCACCACCAAGCCTCTCATCTCATGGTAGAAGGCCGTCAGTATGGTTCAGCATGAATTCCCCTTCGTAAATCCATGCTGACTGCTCCTGATGACATTCTTAGCCTTCTTTTGTGTGAGAATGACTTCCAGGAGGATTTGCTCCACTAGCTTCCCAGGGACCAAGGAGAGATTGACTGGCCTGTAGTTCCCCAGATCCTCCTTCTTAAAGACAGAAGTGGCATTTGCTTTTTTTCCAGTCATCAGGAACATCCCCCAGTCACCATAACCTTTCAAAGGTAATGAAAAGTGGCCTTACAGTGCCATCAGCCAGCTCCCCCAGCACTTGTGGGTGCAGCCCATTGGTTCCCATGGCATTACAAAAAAAAGACGACCCCTTCCTTCATGCTATAAATACACTAACTCAAAACACACTCCTTTTTGCATATGCATTTCAAAGAATGCAACTGAAACGCTGTTTCCTGCATGTTTAAAAGACTCTCATGCTGTAACCACACCTAGCAGGTTTTAAACCAAGCCACTCTGCATCCACTCTCACTGCAAAAGTAACAAGCAAGAAGAGCCTTGTCCCTGTTCCTGGAATGTAAGCGCATTAAAAAAAAACCAAAACCAAAAGTGTCAGGCATATTGCCTTCTCACTTCTGCAAATGTATTTTCAGAAGTCCACAACCTCATCTCTGTTTTTACTGCAAATCCAAAGAAAAGGATTCCCCAGCTTAACTATAAAGTTATTTTTAAGAGGCAAGTTGCAGAACGTGTGCACGTTTTACGGGCTTTTCAAACACAAGAAAGGAACTGACTGAACATCACCTCCTCTTTTGAAACATGTTACTAAAGTAATTGGAACAGAAGGCTTTGGAAGGACTTCACCATGTTCTGCAACTGGAACAGAAAGAAAACAGTGGCAGAAAGTAAAGACGGCAACCAACAACCAAGAGAAAGCAAACAGAGATGTAGCCACCCATTCACACTGCTGATACTTTACTTTTATCCCCTCCTCCTGGGAAGATGGAGCGAAGCCTGGCTTTCTTGTTCTTCTCCTCAGGGGCCATGGGGAGCGGTTTCGAACTGTGGTTTAGCGCTGAAGAATCGCGATTGTTGCTGTTCATTCTCAACGGTGGGGCTGGAGGTTTCTCTTCAACATCCAGACTATCGGACATCTTCAGCAGCCCTCACAGCCTCCTGCAAAAGCAGAACAGAAAGCATGCCTGTCAAGTAAGGATGCCAAGGCTGGTGGCCTGGGGAGGAAAGAGGGCAAGAAAAGCCTTCCAGCGGAATAAGGAAGCCTCTCTATTAGAAGTTTGCTCTGAATAAGGTTACTGGTGGTTGCTATAAATAAATGCAGCGGCCAATTCCTAAAAATCACTTTATTAACATTAAAATAAAGCTTTTTTAAATCCCTGTTAAAGGTCTTTTAAATTTTATTTACCCCTTTTTTTTCCTGTAGTTGTTTACAAACCAAATTTTCTTCTAAAACAAGACTTCCAAAGCAAAATTTAAATGATTTACTGAAACTATCTGATATCGCAGTGAACCATTTTTATGATGCAACGAACATGGTGCATGTTGGGGGGATACAGATAGCAAGCAGCGAGATCTCTGTTCCCTCCCTGCTCTGTGTTTGGAGAGGGTTTAGTCCTGGGAGCACAGGGCTTCAAAAGGAACGATCTTCCCAAAGGAAATTCATTCAGAAGTACCAATTAAAAACTTTCTTGCACATAAAAATGAGCAATACGTTTGCTTTAAAAAACATCAGTCAAAACCTAAGCAGGAAAATGCCTCTTTCTGCCCTGCTACCACACAGGTCTGTTACCATGGGGAGGTTTGTGGCACAGCTTTAAGTAGCAGCACCATCAAGTCCCAAGTATGGCACACCAGCAAGGAGTGGACACGTATACAGTCTTTTGTTGACCACTAAGAACAGGTGTACTGATCTAAGGAAAAAATACCCAGAAACTGTTACAAAACTTTCCTACGCTGGGAAAACACAGGACAGGTAAGACTTTCAAATTCCTGCTCCTTCTAGTGCATCTTAAATATTAAAATTCAAGCCTGGATTAAGCAGGTGGTTTAACAAACGAGCATCACTTGGTAAAATGAACTGTTTTAAGACCTGAAAATAGAGTATGATGTCAGACAGATCAGATGTGATGTGGGCTCTACTGTGTGTTTTTAAAGGTTACAATTCTGGAGGCACCATGCCTTCCAACCCCTCCGAAATCAATGTGGCTCCCGTTACGGCAGGCACGTGCAGACCACTGTGCATGTGTTATGGATCTCTCCTTGTGCTGATTCACAGATAACACCAGTTATTGCAGTCATCAGCTACTATCTTAAGTTTAAAATGAAGCAACTTGTGTTTTTCAGCCGTGGCAGTCATCGTTTTTTTTCAGAAGTATCAGCCAAACATGGTGCCCATCACTTACACAAAGAAGTCCTGAAGCTCAACTGGTAAGAGCATCGCTGCTCTCACTTTGGTCCCATAAAACAGCCATAGTTGAGGGTTTTTAGGGTTGTTTGGTTGGGTGGTTGTTTAAGACCCGAGGTTAACATTTTCAACAATTGCATTAATTTTGCTATAGCTGGAATCTTACCAGGATTTCCAGCTGATATATTAACAGGGGATAATCAAATCCACATTGCCTTAACTGACAATACCTTCCACGTAAAAACTAAATGACCAACTGAAACATTTAGAGATGTTCACTCTAGACTGTTTTTCATGACACGGGCATTTTAGCCTTTTTTACCATTTTCAAATTACCACATATAAAACGATCACTTTTTTTTTTTTATTACATTTTTAATTTCATTGAAACAAGATCCCCAAAAGCCAAATCTGAGATTCAAAGCATCTGCCCAGTGACAAGAACAATAAATGAAATATACCATCACATGTCTGTTTTGCACCGGTCCCTGGATCCACAAAGTGGGACTCCTGAACATCTGGATCCCCAAGGGATCCCAGGGACTCATCCCGGGGTCACAAGAGTTGAAAACCCCAGCAACAGCTGGTCCCAGCCCTCTCCCTAGTACACACAGCACGGAGCGGAGATCCTGATTCACAAACATGCTCTTAAAAGACATTACTGACCCCAGCTGCTCACCGCCACCAGGGGAGTGGTTTGTATGAGCACTCTTCCCAGCTGACTTCATCAACTGGTTCGTGTTAAATTAGCAATTCAAGCTATTCTGACATATTTTGCCTGTAGCACATTAGGGAGAGCTCAAACAATTGCTCTGCTGGTAGATCAATATGGTATTCACCAGCCAAAGAGGATGTCTACACATAGGCTCAGGCCCGGTGTGAACTGCTAGACCCTCCTACACCATGGAGTTGCTCACCTCCACCTGTATACTGCACAGGTAATACTGAACCATAGGTGGCCACCGGCCAGGCGTTGTTCCCTAGAACTTTGCCTTCAGGCCTCCAAGGGTGGAAAGGATCACACACTTTTAACTACTGAAGTCACATATTGGAGGCAGCTGTCAGACAGAAAGATGGTTTTGTCCTTTGGGACACACCACCCAGGAAAGCAGAGAAGTGGTCCTGCACAGCAAACCGCGGTCCCCGGCATGTCCCCGGTCCCCACAAGAGGGCTCTGCCGACCCAGCCCAGCTGTCCAGGGAGAGATCTGCTGGGAGACCTGCTCTGGCGATGGAGAAACATGGCCCACCCTCCTATGGAGGCACATATGTAGGCAATAACATGCTTTTTCTCACCAAGGAATAGTTGTAATTGTGCCCAGGCTAGGGCTTGTGCTGATCTAACCTTCAAGTACAGGCTAGCCTATTTACCTAGAGAATGAAATGCTTTTGTAGATTTAGGTCAAGCAGTTAACATTACTAATCTTTGTGATTTCTATCCTGAAATGCAGAAGATTTTCCAGTACTGGGGGAGGGGGGTGTGGGGCGGGAGCACCAGTGATGACAACTTCTGTAAGGTAAGAGGGAGAACTACAGGTATTTCTCCACAGGGAAGCAGGAGGGAGGTCCCACCTTATGAAGCCCAACAGAGACATCTGGACATGGCTCCTTGTCCCTCCAGCAATTCTCACAGACTAGGAGCTTACGGCAACAGAGACTTTTCTTTTCTCCTTAACCCACCTACAAATACTTCTCCAGTGCCAAAGATGGCCTTCACTCCTGGAGATCATCAGCATGAGGTTGACTGCAGGAGCACCAAGGCACATTTTCAGCGTGTTATCAGAAGCAAGACGGTTATCCTGTGAAGTCCATTATAGGGCACGCAGTTTCAGCTGTCCCTCAGAATGGGACAACTGTATCTGTCACTGTATCTATTTGTAAACAATGCCAGTTTGCTGAAATAGGTCCTCCCATGGGATTTCATTCCACAAAGAATACTATTAACGGTTTCTGGCCCAATTTGCCTATGATGTAATTATTTCCAAGATTTTGAAAGGAACACTATATTTTGTTCAGAGCTGTTTCAGGCTCGGTTTCAAGAACTGTACAAAGCTCTTTTATTCACTTCTAAACCAGAAAAAAAAAAAAAAAAAAAAAAAGAGAGGGGAAGACAGCCTAAAAGGTTTAACGGTTGATACTAACTTTCTAAAGCTGGTATAAATGAAAACTAAAGCAAACCACAAGGCAATACACACCAAGAGACTTACAATTTATGGTTTTCCTGATCAGAGCCCATCTGCTCTTCCATTCATTCTAATTTTGCAAATTTCCATGTACCACCGCATCACGACAAAAGAACATTCACTATCACGTAAGACTTCAGATTTTAAGTGGTTTGTACTGATTCATTCCAACCTTAACTTAGAGAAAATCTGTAAAGAACGGAGGGCTAACAAGATGTATTCAGCTCAGAAACTTCTCAGGTTTACATTGCAGAGAAGTGTCAACAGCAAGATAGCCCAAGTTAAACTCTATCCTAGGGCCAGTTTTTCCTGTTGCAATAACAAGTCCTTGGTCCTGCTAGTCTTGTTCTGCATAGGATGACCCCATCCAAAACCACCTTCTGTCTATTGGAAATAATTATGCCATATCCACCCAGTCAAGTCAGAAAGTCAAATTCTGGCGTTCTCTCTTTTTTTTGTTTGTTTGTTTTTTTGTTTGTTTGGGTTTTTTTTTGGGGGGGTGGTGGTGTTTGGTTTTTTTGTTTGCTTTTTTTGTTGCTTTTTT
>VYXH01005400.1:58713-92540 GCA_013397275.1 Burhinus bistriatus
TTTTTTTTTTTTTTTTTTACAGGTTTGTTGTTGGGTGGGTTTTTTGCGTTTTTGTGGTTTTATTTTTTTGGGGCTGTGTGTGGGTTTTTGTTGGTTTTTGTTTGTTTGTTTGTTTAAAATATAAGGATGTTGATAAGATTGGAAGGTCAAAAGACTGGATATTAGGAAACATTTCTTTACTGAGAGGGTGGTCAAACACTGGAACAGGCTTCCTAGAGAGGTGGTCGATGCCCCAAGCCTGTCAGTGTTTAAGAGGCATTTGGACAATGCCCTTAATAACATGCTTTAACTTTTGGTCAGTCCTGAAGTGGTCAGGCAGTTGGACTAGATGATCGTTGCAGGTCCCTTCCAGCTGAAATAGTCTATTCTACTCTAAAAGTTAATTATCTTGATTTCTTACAAATGTGAGATTCACTGAGAATTTCCTTCTCTGGAGATTACCTTTCAAAACAAAATGTTTTCACTGCTCTTATCATCTGACAAACCAGCAAGCATGCAACAAAGCACTCCTAGGAAACTCTTAGCAAAACAGTGCATTCAGCCTCCTGATTGTAAGATGGGGTTTGTACCCCTTTTTCCATGCCCAGAAATAATAACTACTGCCTCACTAAGCATCCTTAAGTGTTGCAGCAGCACCAATTCCTGCCTCCCAGAAATAATCTCTGCTACTCATCCCCTTCATACACCTCTTGTTCATGCAGACACAAGTCCCTCCACTCAAAACACACACTGGTTTCATGAGTTTTTGCTACGCCTCCTGGCAGGTTCCCAGGCAACCTCGCTCCCTGTAACGCTGTCTCAACTTGACATGCAAGGTGTTGATGACTGCATTCTTCCCTGAAGGGAAGTGGTCACAAAACATCCATTTCTTAGGTGCGAGATGAATTCCCAAGTCTCCAACTGCATGCTGGCTACGTTTCTATGCAGTACTTCAAGAAGCACACAATCCACTGAAGACCTTCTCCCAAAGACGCTGTTAAAAGCAAACGCCTGAACAAGACAAAATCCCCCTCCAATTCCCACCTGTATCAGAATTGCAAATTCGAGAACAATGCTGAAGTAACATATTCCATGCCCAAGGGATCACAAAATCCACAGGACTCCCACTGAAGGGTAGGGAACAGTTCCAGGGTCTCTAAGCTAGTATTCCGCAGCCCTCGCAAGCTCAGGGAGACAGCATGGCATTGGCTTACGTTCCCATCACATTTTTTTGACTCCTTCTGCAGCCCTGAGCGCTAGAGAGTAAATTTTTAAAAAAGCAGAACTGAGATTGCAGAATAATTCTGCAGCGGAGACAAGATCCGGGCAAACCCCACAGGCCGATCTGGGAGCTGCTGTGCCCCACTACAATACAGCCACCAGAGCACTTCACCGTACCACAGCAGAGCTGCGGGAGCCACTCAGGCTGTCTGCAGGGACAGCTTTTGGAAGAGGCCAGCCTGTGCTCGCCAAGAGGATGGAGCGCACCATCAACAGGATTTTCCTTCTCTCAGTCCTCAAAGATCCCATTAGTGCAACCAAGGCAGTGCTGGGAACACTTCTAAAAGAAATTCGAAAGGTAATACCATGCGCGCAAGGAAGAGGACAGATACTCAGTAACTACCTACTTCCAGAGAAAATTCCTTTCAATGCCCACTGACTTTAAGGAAGCATTTAAAGAAACAGACCACAAAAGCGTATTTGAGTACGTTAGCTCGGCCTTCACAGCCAAGTGGCAAAAGCTGAAATTAAATTCTCAGCCAGGTCAGTTGCTTCTACACTGTTATTACAGGGTTATAGAAGACGATCCAACTTCCCTTGCCTTCCCCCCCACCTCTTCCAATCACCAGTTTTGTTTAGTGTAAAGACAAACACTGATTTGCAATATATGGCACTCAGCTTCTCCATGGCTCAATTCCCCCTCTGCAAAAGCCTGTCTTAGAATATTTTTTGCATGTGGTTCTTGCCAAGCTAGGGAGAGGAGAGGAAGGAAGATATTTGAAGCACCCAAATGTCTTCAAAACAACACACACACAAAAAATTGGTTCAATTCGGTTCAAGTTCAGAGCAGAATCTCATGCTGGGCCTTTATCCCTGTAAGCTCTTCACCCCGGCGTATCTGGGGAATACTGTTTGTAGATAGGTCTTGAATAGCTTTCTTAGGTTAGTCACGTTATTTCAAAGTCTGCAGCATTCAGACATGACTGGTTCCAATTAAAACGCACAAAGAGTATCCTGTTTGCAGAGACACTGGTGTTCATTTTCAAAGCCTCGGAGATACTATTGCAGCTTGTGATGCAGCAAAACAGTTTCTAAGATCCCTTGACTGGAAGGAGCCATGCCAATTTTCAGGCAGTAATTTTGCAAGCGTAACTTGAAGCTGCAACGCTCGCTCTTTGTTTATAAATATACTTCCTCCAAAAAGAAATTTTATTACTTAGTTATATGGGCCCGATTCTGCTCCCAGTGATGCTCAGCCATTGCCCAGAAATCAATGGTGGTGTAACTGAGAAGGATTCTCTCTGGATATTGAGTACCGAGACACTCTGTTAAGTACTACTGAAGGTACTTACACAGTACTTCCCGGCCTGCTGCAGAAGAACTGTGTCTGCTTTTCTACATCTGCACGTTTACTTGCAATTCAAAGTTCATTTAAAAGAGCAGCCGGTTAGCTGTCCAGAATGGATGCAGTCATGGTTTCACTACTTACACGAGATGTTTACTGACTCCTCTGCAAAACTTGGTTAAGTTAAAATACAGTACTGATGCCTTTTTGATGAAAAAAAAAAGGGCCATATTCAGCATCAGGTAATGCAGACCCACCTCTGCCTGGGCACTCGGGGTTCGCAATGCCCCCAGGGCAGCCTGTGCTCGGCTGCTCCCTCCCCTGGGTGCCTGCAGACCGGGAGGTGGGTGCGCAGAGCCGGCTCCGCAGGCAGGGCAGACGCAGCCAGGGTGCCTGGGTGCCTTTGGGAGGAAAGACGTCTTTTCTGGGACCTCCCCCACAGGCACGTGTTGCAAAACCACCATTGCGTCCCTTCTTTATACAACCCTGAAAAAAGGCAGCATTCACACAAGCTACAGAAGGAATTATAACCCTAGAAACCATAATAATAACACTTCACTTTCATACTGCCTTTCATACAACTGTCTCAACGCACAACACAAACATTTGCCAATTAAGCCTCCCCGTTCCCCTCACAGGCAGGTAAACATGTTCTGAGCTGAACAAATTATTCAAACCGAGTCATTTCTTTGATGAACGTACTCTCTGTTTCTGTTTGCAAACACCCTGTAAGCAGCTTACGCTTTCCTCCAATATATTCATTTATTCAGAAGTTATCCCCTGAAACTTGCTACAAGGAACTTCTGGCCTCTGAACTCGCTGACCGTAAGCAGCTCCCTGTGTGGAGGGGATATTTTGAATTCAGGTTGTATCCAAGTAAAACCACCCGGGTCACAAGAACTGTCACAACTGTTTGTTTTCCAAGATGGGATAAACAAGCTGCTGTTAGGAATTGCAGCATTAAGAGTTTTACTAGTGACTTATTAATAAGGGTTTAAAATTCACTCTTCACCATGCGCTTGCAGCAATAGCGTCAAAAAATTAACATAGAAGAGATGTGAATGCAGTAGCTGTGAATTAATGGTTTTGACTAAATATTTCTTCAAATTTAAATTACCGTGTCCTTTGCCTGGACCTCAAGAGTCACCCGTTAAATTGCCAAGAGCTGGGAATGGGCTGAAGCAGTGGAGCTTGTCACAAGTCATGAAAGTAACCTGCAAACATACCTTTTTCCCCTCCTCTTTCTTAATTTACATTTGAGAGCATTTTTCAGCAACTGGCCTTCAAGGATCTCTCCTCTTCAAATGCTTCATCTATCTACCTGACTACATTTCGTTCCACGACTCTCTCGCCTCTTTCTCCGCAAACGGCCAGTGCAACCACAGGCAACACTTCACAAAACGCATCCGACTCTCAGCTCACAACATCCTTCAGCCCACCCGCTTTACGCGCCTCTTCCCACATGGTGGAAACTCGCTGCTGCTCCGCAGACTCCCGATACCCAGTACCCACTCCCACTACAAAAGCTTCAGGGCTCCCCGCATCACTTCACTTTTCCCAGTGTGACAACTGTTGGGACTTGCCCAGGTTTTGATAGTGCACTTCTCGCTTTCCCTCTCCGTACAGAGCCACAGCTCTTCCGGCTGTGGTCCCAAAAAGCAAAACACAGGATTATTCTTGCATCACTAAAGCCAGCGATGTTTAAAGTTAGGTGTATATCTAAGGGCTGTGCTTAACCGGTGCTTAATATACGAGATAACATGAACAAGGACACTGAGGCTTCAACGCAGCTGCGAGACACCATGAAAGAAAAACTGGCAAGAGTAAAGAGTCCCTCTCCACCCCACCAGGACGGGGCTGAGCCCTACAGCACACCCCTAGCCCAACGTATTTTCTTTGTGGGTGTTTTTTAATCACATCAAAACAAAAGCAATCCGTTCAAACTGCGCTCATGCTGAGATCCCGGCCACTCACTAAACCACTTGAGCTTTGGGATGGTTACGTGACCTGGGAGGGGAAAAGTGTGTTACAGAGGGTGTGGGGCAGTGAAACAGCTTTCCACGTGAAACCTTGGCCAGGCATTCAGTAATTCAACCTCATAACAGCACAGCAAGGGAAGGAAGTATACTCCTACGGGTCACAGTAAGTGAGCACCTCGCAGCACCACAGCATCAGAAGATGGCCTGCAAAGCGGCTGCAAGCCCACCTAACGCACACAGTCACCTAACAGAAACAGGCCCATGAAATGCGGGAAGGGGGAGTACGGGTAGTCAACGCATGTTCAAAGCCTGGCTGCCAGGAATGCCCCTGCGGTAACCCTATGCCAGGCAGCCTCTTGGTCATTATTTTAAAAACGTTGACAGTATATGGATTTTAAATCATTAAGAAACACATTTTTAGGTAACTGTTTTTGATAGAAAAAGTGAGTTAACTTCATATGGCAAAGGTATGGACACATCATATGCTGATGAGGCAGAAAAGCTAGCCGGGTGACTAGGACACTTCCGCCACCCCGACAGAGCCAAAGGAGAGCTTCCACCCTCCTGACTACCTTGAGAAGAGCCACCAGCACAGCCACCCACTCACACCCAAACCCAGACAGCTACATGGGGATTTTTGTCATGTTTTTTGTTTCAAACCATGATTCAAAAAAGGTTGTGCTCTAAGCCATTGTATCTAGAGACATGCTTAGACTCCTGGGTAATGGACACTCCAGAAAGAGCTAAAAGAAGATAGTGTCACGGGCACCAAAATGAGGTGGAAGGTCCCAGAACTATCTCCATGGGGCCACAGTATTTTTTTTTCCTTTTTTTTTTTCTTTTTCTTTTTTTTCTTTTAATGTAATGGGAAACACTTCTCTGGGATTGATAAGAAGTAATGAAAAAGTACCTAGAAAAGGCATCAATATGCAAGAGGAAAAACCAAAAATCTTAGCACTCCCTCTTTTGGTTTTTATTTACACAGCTGAAGGGCTCCACAAAGCAGAAAAGGATGTCTCAAAATCAACTGCACCTATCAAATATCCCACATTCCACAGGACTGCCTCTCTTGACCTTGTCTACATATGAAAGCATCTGTGTGAAATGAAGTGTGGATTTAAAGCATTGTAGATAGACTGAAACAATTCTCTGTACAGACTTTATTATTCCTAGTTCAGCGCTTAAGCCTCAGGTTCAGTTTTGTTCTCTAGGAGTCAAACAAACGATGAAAAGCTGCTTATTGGAGACACCAACATCACAACTGCAGCAATAAAAAAATTCATTACCTCAACCTGGATTATAATAGCCAAGACAAATTGTTTGAGTTCTAATGTGAGTTAGCAACTTGAAGTCAATCCTGAAGCAGTGTCCAAGATCAGGTATGAGAAGCCAGGCCCTGCTGCAAGCTACGTACAGAGAGACAGTTACAAGCAATCCACTTGCTGTGACTTTATGAGTTCTTTGAGTGCGGCAACAAAGCCTGCCCATGCTCTTTCCTTCTTGCATCCTGAAAGCAATTTAAATGCTTTCTAACTGACAATTAAAATGGACCAGTCACCGACCCCAACTCAACTGACGGGCGCTAATCCTTCAGCCACAGTAAGGCTCTGTACCCTACATTGCTGGATTTTTTGCAGGTTCAAAGTTGACTTACTTAGTTGGCCAGTCAACCTGAGTACAGAGCGAAAGGATCTATGGTCTTCAGACATCATCTTTTTCTGGTACAAAAGAGCATTGATGCTGGGAAGCCTTATAGCAGTGTCTCTGCGGTGGCTTAACCAAAGGGTTGTGATTATATTAGTTCAGCTGGAAAAAGGCAAGGCCTCAACGCAATCCAGAGAACCCAAAGCTGGGCTTGCTCCTTACAGCAACAGTTGGAGTGCAACAGCACCTGGACACTTGAAACATTGATCAGACAGGGTTTGAACAATACCCATATTTATATGGTGGGGAGCACACTATCGTCGTGTTCAAAGATCACAACTGTTGCAACTCAGCACAAGAATTTCATCACTTCTCTCATCTCCTCTGGTGAAGATGTGTTAAAGGTGAATCTACACTAGCCTAGTAAGGTACCAGGCAGTCACGCATGCTTCACCTATACCTGAGAAATACCCTACGAAAAATCATGCTGCGGTACTGCACCAATGCAAATGTCTCTTATTTCATACATCATGTGCGTCCCTTTCTGCAGAGCAAGATACAAAGCTCCCGTACACCAATATATCTGGAACCACCTAAGGGTGATATCATCACTTCATATTGGCAGGAAGACACTGCTTCCTCTTGTCGATACAGCTTCAGGGCATGCAGGTTGAACTGCCAGTCCTTCCACTGGCCTTGGACAGCTTGGGAGTCTCTTTACCGTGTTCTCCTACCTTTTACTCTCTCTTCCTCACTTCTTGTGCCTCTCTAGCGTGCATGCATTTGGCTGCAGGGTTTGTCTCCAACTTACATGCGCAGAACCACACAGTGGCCTGTGTCTATGTTCCCAGCAGAGCAACACACGTTCGCCCGCCAACTTCACCCTTTGCACCATCTTAAAATGGACATGAAGCATCCCGCAGCAGACCTGAGGTCTGTTTCACACAGTCTGCTCCGTCGCAGCTGGGGGAAGGCTGACAGCACTACAAACCACCACCACAGGAGCTTGAATTTGGCCACTCTCCCGCAGAGTCTGGATCCTCAGCTATACCTAGGGTAAAAACCAGCTATCTGGGCAGAGCATTCACCAGTAACAGGGTTTGGTAGATGTAAGCTTGCTCTCATCACTGTTCTCTCTCTTACCATGTAAACAATATCAAAGGAAGTCTCTTCTTGTTTGGACTTCCATAACAAAAATTCTCTTTCTAAAAAAGCCCTTGAGTTCATATTTTTTGGGCACTCTAAACTCCTACTGAACTCCAACTAGTACATTAAGACTGCTTTGAATAAACCACTTGGCATCTTGCCTATTATGTTTTTCATTTTGTTTACATAAAAAAAAATAAAATAAAAAAAAAAAAACCAAAACAAAGTTTGGAAGAAGAAAGAGAGGGGAAAAAAGACAAAAGGACCAGCTTCCCTGTTCCTCATATTCTCTGCAGGTGTTGGTGCTTTCTCTGCTCTTCCACAGTTTATTCTCTGCTTGACATACTCACAGAAGACATGCCATGATAAACATGACCAGCCGAACCCTCCCAGCCTAGCACCATTCCAACCCACGCTAACAACGTTCACCAAAGAAATGGCCGTAGCCCTTTCCCCTGCAGTGGTCCCCAAGGGAGACCAAGAGCTGGTTTTGCCTCGAGAGACACGTGTGCAGCTCTCCAGGAAGGCAGCAAGAGGGAGGATATACTGTGCTGACTACAGCTCCGCTCTGGGGAAGCACCGGCCCGTGCCTCACTAGACACGTGCAGGCCAAGCCAAACCCCACCACACAACTGTGGAAGAGACGAGGAAGCAGCAATATAATGTCAATAGTTGAAAATTATAGACAGTTGCCATTTTCTAGCACCCTCCGCTCACTTTTCAGCTCATTTTGCCTCTGCAATCCTTAGTCTGCGAGCTGAGAAACTTGCTGTAAGTGAACACCACAAAACCCCTGTGACAGAAGAGAGGATGAATCTGACATTTAAAAGACCTAACCCAAGGCCACCCCAGGATTGCCAGGCAGAGTTGGAGGGTGAACCCCACTCCAAGAAGGAAAAATAAAGAACAGGGAATCCTCTGGATGTTTCCAGCTCTGCTACTGGGGCTGAAGACAAAGACCTCTAATCAGTAGAGCATGCGATGGACTTCAAGCCTCCAAATGCCACAAGCGGAGACAGAGACCAACACCCCACGAGAAGATTTGCTGTACTGATCTTCCCAAGACATTCTGGTATGTCTGGAAGGACACAGTTCCTGCCTCCAGGTAAGAAAAGGGTGAAGCCCAGGCTGCCACATGCCTTTCACCCGGGAGGTGGATGCGTTCCAGATCCTGCATCATCTCTTCAGGGCACGAGGGCAGGAAGGCATTCATATCCCCATTTACTTCCCCAGGGACAACGTTTTGCCTTTTATTCTTTGCCAGGCCTTTTATTTACAGCTGACTAGCTTCATATATCTAATAGTCACCTGCTACGTTAGTGATCTTATCGTGCGTAATGGCATATCTACCTTGGGGGTATTATGGATCTGGAGCAGTCAGAGGGGGAAATGGAGCAGTTGCTGCGTGCACTTATTTCCAGTTGCCAGCTAGACCCTGGCTTCAGAGCAGCAGAGTGGGAAGACTAGGAGAACAAACGTACAAACACTATTCTTAAATAGGTCAGGGGAGAAATGACACCTGTATGCTGAACACAAAACAAGATCCACATGCTAAATCTGTTGTTTTCTCAGCTACCACAACGGTCTGGTATTTTTAAACTGCTAAAACATGGATTTAGCAATTAATGCCTCATTGCTCAAAAAAATAACCTTCTGCTCCTGAGTAGTGCTCTACTAGTCCTTCTTGCCTGACTCCACATTAAAACAGGAAAACAGTTCACCATCCTCTTACCACCTAAATGAAAAAATAAAGGGGTTCAGGGAACTACTCCCAATTCCTCTGCACTTGTCCATAGCCTCCTGCATAGTCTGAGAACACCTGGCCCAGCCCAGGACGAGACAACCCCCCCAAACGGTGGTGGCATCCAGGAGTAAGGACATCCCAGCCTCAGTCATTGTAAGGGAGAGTGCTTGAGCCAGCAGGGACCATTCTAATTTTGGAAATGGCACTGTGTCCATGCTACAAATCCTAGTTAGAGCAACTGGTGAGTATCTCACACTTCTGGGTTTCATTCCTGTTTCCTGCAAATTTTCAGATGCCTTGTCTGAAGAACCTGGGAGCACATTTGCAAAGGACACAAATCTTTTGATAAAAGCAGACAAGAGCCAAGCCATGTCTCTTCCCAAAACATCAGGGTACTCCCATCTCTGAAGGTGTCTGTCCAGAATGTGCAGAGCCATCTGCACTTGCTCCTTTAAAAGGGAAGCACCTCCACTGCTCAGTAGGTGTTTCTAAAGCAGCCTGAGGTCCTCATGCAAATCCCTACAAAAGTACAAACTCCCAGAGCAGCAGATGACACTAATGCAATCTTGTATCAGGTCAAAGAAAGCACCAAAAATAAGGAACCATCAAAAAGCACAGAAACAAGTAAACAAACAAAAAAGCAAGGGAAGAGGAAAGAGGACAACAACAGGACCCAAAATAGATTCCTTGTGCCAGGCACACATCAGATTTATGGCATAAAAGCTTTGCAAAGAAACTTGTTCTTAAAACAGCTCATCAACATTTACCCCGCTGCTGGCTGAAGCCTACTACTGTTTCACACCCCCTACTTTCTATTTACAACAACTTCAGGCCTTAAAAGAAAACTGAAGTATATTAATTGAGCATTTTGAGGCACAAAATGACAGCTGCATTGTTATATATTCTATAAAAAGCAAAGCTGGCTGAGAACTGGGGAGGACAACAGAGAAGCAGTATGCAAGGACACAAGAAGTCCAAGAAAATCTTAACCAGTCCTCTGCCTGTCTTTATCCCCCAGTCATTACAAACAAGGGCCGAGGGTTTGGAGGTGCACTGCTCTCCCCAGGCGTACATCCACAGGGGGGCACTTGGGCACACAGCCCGGAGAGCCTGTGTGAGGGCACCGAGACGGCCAGTGAGGAGGCAGATCCAGCTGCACTGACACAGCACTGTGCCCGAGCAAACGCACCCGACACAGACACAGTACTGAGACAGAGACCGCTCGCAACCAGCCAACTTGGAGAGCAGACAGAAGACGGCATGTCTCCGTGCTTGCTTTGCGTAGACCTGCAGAGCCTTGCAATTCCCTTCTGGCAGCCTTCAACGGGCCTGTGCCCCACTCCAGGTACTGACAAACTCTGGCTGACTTTTGAAACTGTAAAGAGCGTTTCCACGTGTACACAGACAGCAGCAAACTGTTGCTCCTCGGCTCAGCGAGCAGCAACTGCCACCTCAAATGGGTACCTGGTACAAGATGCCCATGTCCGCAGTGAGCAACACAGGCATATTCCTTCCTAGACCCTATCCCAGGAGGAACAGTGGAAGCTATGGGAAGGTGGTGGGATACGAGGGAGCCTGCAGCACACCACCAGCCTCTGGGCTCACAGTACCCCTTAGCTCTGCCTGGGTACAAACCAGTGCCTGGAGCTGGTCTTCACCAGGGGGCAGCAGCAGGGCTCTGCCTGTTGTTTTGTTTCCTTGGAGGACATACTAAGAGGCAGAGACACGTGCTGAGGGTACGAGCATGGGACACCCGCCACAGACTTCACAAATGACCTCAGACAAGTTACTCACTGTCTTTGTGTGTCTGTTCTTGCTCTGCGAGGAACTCCGTTTTCTCCCTTGCTGTTAATGTAGATAGGAGGTTGCTTCTGTCAGGCCAGATCTATCAGACTTTAAAGAACCTAATGAAGAGCCAGTTTAGTTTCAGAAACCTGACAGCAGTCATGTTGTTAGCCAGCACACAGTACCTGCAATACACCGGGATAGCAAGTCAAGAAGAGAAAGAGTAAGAGGCCCACAAAATACCTCCCAGGAACCGAAAAAAACCTCAGGGAGTACTGAGGGGTAAATCAAACCTCTGGAAATGCTGGCTTGCTAGGAAAAGAAGTCAACAAAAGCAAGAATAGAGCCTGTACACTGCTCTGTCCTCAAGGAGGAAAAGACAAGAAAAATGGAGGTGAAATGATTTTCTAAGTGGCAGAACCCGACAAGAAATGAGCAAGACACTGTTGCCAAGGACAGCGTCTAAAGAAAAAGAAAACCACAGCACAAACCCGGAACAGCTGATATATTGTCTGATCTCAGAGAAAATGAACCTGTCTAAAGGCACTACTGTTTAGGCAAAATCACGAAGCAGAGAAAAGAACAAATGCTTTGGTGACAGAGCTGTGCATCACCGTGTCTATGTGTAGCTCTAGAGATACTAGAGGTCCCCCAGTGAAACCAGGGGGGAAACAGTGCCTGAGACATGCACCCTTCAGTTTACAGGGGAGCCTGCAAGGCTCCTGATCTAGCTCTAGGGAAATGCCTCCAGACGGCACGGCCATCTGCACTGTCCAGAGAGCGTGGAAGAGAGTGACAGGTCCAAAGAGCGAGAGCGTTTGCACCGAGTAGGAATGCGGTTGAAGGAACCCAGGAAGCATGGAGGCACAGACTGCCGGAAAACATAGGCTTTATGGTCCAGAGCACAGTATAGAAAGATACACAAAATGAAAAACGCTCAGCTCAGAGCAACGGGGTAAATACATACAGGATACAGAATACCTTTATGATACAGTTTCTCCAGAAAGTAAATAACAAGCGTGAATGCAGTGACTGACAATGCTCCCATGAAAAAAAGGATCTCTGCAGCACCACCTCAGCCAACGAACAGACTCTCAAGAGTCAGGCTCTGCAAAAGAAGCTGCCAGCCATTCTACAGCTATGTTTGCTGCTGTGCCATTAAATCAAAGACCAATTTGATTCCAGCTGGATTGTAGAGCCAGCTGCAACGGTATGAGGCTGTCTTAGACTGGAGAAATGCCACCAGACGTTGAAAACATAGAATAAAAAAAAATGTTCTGAGGTCAGTGGAAATACAGACTGTTGATAAAAAAACCTCACAAAACCAGAGGCATTATCACTTTAGCTTAATAGAAGCTGACAGACAGAACCATCCACTGCTCGGCAGCAGGGCCATGCAAACATGAAATTATAAACATATTTGATACAGAAATATTATCATTCTCTTAGACACTTATGTCCCTAGAAGGCCTTAGAAGACAAGAGGCTTTGATGAAAAAACTAGAGCAGAAAAGAAAGACCACAGAACACACTAAACCAATTAAAAGCCACACTAACTAACAGATCACAAAGACTAACCATGATCTAATAATCATCACTGAGCCCGTTCCTAGTGAGGTTAATTCCTGGCCCTGCATTTACCCCTGAGGCCTTTAAAGAAATTCTTAGAGCAAAAGCCATGATGAGCACCTTGGAGCGTACTGAGCTGGAGAAGCTCTGCAGACTCTCCACCATCAGTCTGAAGTCTGGGAACATCCAAGGCCATCAGCGCACACACTGCGGTAACAGGCAGAGCTAAGGGACCAAGAACCACCATCCTAGAGCTCAAGGGTCCTCAGCAGCAGAGGGTTGGATCAGGGTCATCTCAGGGAGCCTGGCCAGACGGTCCCACCCCAGCTGGAAGGGCTGCTCATGAGCCTGCCGTCTCCACTAAGTGGGGCAAGGCTGGAGGCAGTCACGGCCAGGAGCTGGGAACACAGGTAGCACAGCCCCGGCTGCCTGCTACTGTGCTAGAGACCTACATCAATCCTTATCTCTTGAGTCACTCAAAGAAGCTGGTGTACAAGAAGTTGCTCTGCTACTAGCATGATTTTGTCAGCTCCTCCCTAATTTACAGCCTTAGGCAGATGCCTGCTTTTCCCTGCCCAGTCCGGAGGTATCAAGTCCTACACAGCAGCTCAGAGTGACACCAACATGCCTCAGAAGCAAACCTAAGAACAGTAAGTGTGGAAAGGCAGTGACCCATCTCATTTACCAGCTGATGCCTAACAGGTCACAAAGTACATTTGCTGAGACAGAAAAGGAGCCACCAGCTACGCTCCCTGGAATGTGTCATTTCCATCCACACCTTACTAGTCACCAGCACTGTCTGGGTCACAAACCAGGAGAAAGGACCACGAAAACAACGCCGTGGAGTACATCCAAGGGGTAATTGCCCGTGTTCTTCAGAGAGCATCAGCGTACAGCACTTCCCGGTTGGTCACTAATGGCAGTGAACGCACACAGAAAGGGAAACTTTACAGAATGCAATGTGCCTGTCTCGGGGGAAGAGAAGACAGGTAATAATTTGGTGTGTTAATCTGCTCACTTTAATGGGAGACTCCAAGCGATTTCAGAGTGCTGCAGACAGGAACGCAATACTGGCTCCTTGACGGGCCAGATCACAAGAAAAAAATACTACCTTCTCTTTGCAAGACTACATGTCATGACATACCCACCAGCAATGTCCTCAGAACTTCTGATGATAACACGCACCATTGCCAACCGTTCTCATTAGAGTGCCACTGTCCTAGGTTAAACAAGTTACAGCAACCAAAAATATCTGCTTACGCCTCAATCTTTGCTAGCACTGCTTGGCGGCTCAGAGACGCACCCCACCGGTGAGACATACAGACCTGGGCTAGGAGAAAGCTACAGTGGAAAACTAGCCAAAGATCTACTACCGTAAGCGTTCAGGGGTTTTTTCTCCACTTGTGGTAAACTTCAGAGGGAAACCTAAGAGCAGCCTCTACGAAAAGGCAGTGACCACCCGTCCTGTTTGTTTAGTCTCTATACCTGAACGAAAGCATCCTCCCACTTCTAAGAGATGGAGGTTCTTTTGCAAAATTAATCATTTCTTGCAGCTCAAACAGCTCTTATTTGCCATCAGAGACAAAATAAGACAATAAAACCTTCGTGTACCAGAGAAGAGAAAATATTTACCTTGCATTGAGTAAACTTTTCCCAAGGTGCAGGCATAACTGTGAACAGGAGGAAATGTTAAGAAGAAAAGAGATGGTAGAAGCTGTTTGCAACTACACACCTCAAAGCCAGAAGGAATATGAAACTGGATCTCTTCAGGAGTAAAGAAAATTGTCACAAAGAACCACAAATTATTTATTAAAGAGAGTATGATACCATGAGGAAACAAAACAAAACCTGAAATAATCTAGATGCAGACATTTCTATCGAGAGAAACCAGATAACAGTACAGGGAGGACAGCTCTGTCCTCTATTATCTTTAATTCAATTCTGCTTATCAGCATCATCATTACAGCTAAAAGTGCAAAGACTTTAACACATTTAGAGCCTTATTCAATTCCCACTGAAGTCACCAAATAGACTCCAGTAATGCCGTATCAGGTTTCTATGAGCCCTTCCAATCTGAGGAGCTAAACACTCCTTTAAGAACTAAATGAATTCAGCTTCCTTGCCTTTGTGAGGAAAATGCCCTGGCTGTTTGCCCTTTCTCTGACTCAGACACACTTGGCCCAGTCCTGCAAAGGACTAAGTTCCCTCTGCTCCCACTGAAGTCAAGGGCATCTCTAAGGCTCAGCATGCCAAAAACCAGGCTGCCTGCCACACAGGGGCCGAACGCCAAGACGCCAGCCAGTAAAGGCACAAACCCTGGGAAGAAAGGAAGTGTGAAGGCAAAGCCTGTGGCTCAGAATGGACAGCCCTGTAGCATTTTCTGTGCGTGCCAGGCACACGAAACTCCTGCTGTACCAGCGGGCACACTTCTCCATTTCATCCTGGGACTTGCGAGTCTAATTCGGGCCGAGGCAGAATGGTGCGCACACTTGAACGAGCCTCCAGTGGAAAATGTAGGCCATCACATCATGGTTTATTACTATTTCACCATCTTCAGATTCAATTCAGGCTGCAACAGCTCCTAAATAAATGCAACACTTTACAGATCTTGTTCCTGTGTTACTTTTTGTGTTTTAAAATAGTTTTCTTCCATTATCTAGAAAATATTTATACAGAATGATAACATTTTGTGCATCTGAAGAGTCATTTCTCTCAGGTTTACAAAGCTGTTCACTAGCTACAATTAATTAAATGCCTTGACACCATATAGGTAAATTTCGGTGACGCCCAACCCTAACTCTGATAATCTCAAAGCACTTCTGGAGCGATCGGTGAATTCTTATTAGACAAATCACACACTTGTCCGCAGAGCCAGGGCCAGAATCCTGGGCTTTCCACCGCCTTTCAGCCTAAATGAGGAAAAGCACTGAAGCCAGACACTGCAGACTGTGCAGCACAAAGCCTGTGCCAGACAGAGCTCACCCTCGGCATCAGAAGCTGAACAGAGCTTACCTGAGCTAGCCAGGACACAGGCACCCGTCTGCAAAGAGTGTACAAATTAGGAAGTCAACGCACCCAGATTAAATTACCACTCCAAATTGCCTTAATAAATCTATGGATGTAAAAATGAGAGAACTTAACAAATATGCCACCACCTGTCCCCGATATACACCCCAAGAGCCCAAACTCCTCCTCTTGCTGTTTAGCATTCACCACTAGCAGTTGTAAGCTCTCCAGCCAAGAAATACAATCGGAGTTCCTAGGTTCTGCCCCCTGTACACACAGCATCTAATATATCAAATCTATATTCTGAATTAAATTGTACACAGCATCTCCTGTACTCCAGAGAATAGCAATCACTGCCACTTGAAGACAATGACAGCAAAATCATCTTCTGCCCTAGTGTACTGCTGCACTTGTGAGCTATCCACCACCCAGAACAGCCCAGTTCAGGTAAAGATCTAGGGAAAGTCAGCTTTATCATCCCTCTACCCCTGAGCCATCAGGTGGTTTGCAGCACTAAGTCTTACCTGTCACAAAGTTGTCTTGTCCTTCTAAAGGTGCGTACCCTCTGCTATGTTTACCTTGATATTTCAACATTCAAACACTTGCCTACAGCTATCACATCACTTACGGAATACTCTTCTGCTAGATGCACTGACCACATCCCCTCTGCAAGCTTGCGGCCTCTGATCCCCTTCGGCTACATCACTTAATGGCTGATTTCTTTCAAAAAAATGATTAATTCTGCTATTGACATCCTCATAATTTCTGCTGTTCTCAAGGGGAGCTAAGGTCTTTTAAAAATACAGCCTTCCATATCCGAATCAAATACAAAAATCAGAAGGGCTTTTCCCATCCTGCCTCCCTGCGCAGGGGCACAGGGGGAAGCGCCAGGAATCTGCTGTTCTCTTCTGCTCTGTAACTGACTTATCACAGGGACTCCGGCCAATCGCATAATTACAATGTGCCTCAATTCCCTCATTTCTCAGTGGCTAGAATTATGCTGTAACAAATCCCTGGTCACCTGGGACTGATCCTGTACTTAGGATTCTGCCTCCCCGCAGGCACGTCGCAATCCACCAGGCACAGGCCGTGCTCCTGGGAGAGCCAAGGTCTCTGACTGGAGCTGGTCATGAATTTTTCAGGAAGTTACATGTCAGTGGCTTGAAAGAGAATCTTTTCACGGGAATATGCCGCTGTTCTGGAAGGCTTCATCAGAAGGACGTGTCTCTGGATGAAACAGAGGGAACAGCGCTTCTCTTCCCATAGAGAACAGCTGAAGAAAGCGTGGACTTGGGGCTGTTAACAGGACTGGGAAACACAGGTCCAATGCAGGCACCAGCCTGTCACATATCCTGACAGGGGACTCGGATACCCCAGGAGCAGTTTTTCTACTCCTTTGTGAAAACTTCTTCATAGCATTTCTTCCACTCCCACTCTTTTCTGAAAAAACTTTAAAAGGTCTTTAGCACCAGGGAGATATAGAAAAGAAAATAATTTCCTACCTGGCCCTACGAGAGGGAAAGAGCTCAGGTTCCACTTACCTGTAAGCGGTGCTGTGTACACACAGTGACCAGGGCATCACGAGCTGAGCTCTCAAGAGTCCAAGGATGTTAGAATCGCCACTCAACCTCCCTCCAACAAAGAACCAGCCTGCTGGCCACCTCCCAGGGAGTCTGTGCGGATTATTAATTAGTTAATGGATGGAGAGTGCTTGGAAAAGGTAGAAGGTGAGGTATTGCTGTCATTTCCCATTATCATCGTGGCTCTCTGACACACATACCACAGGCAACTTGGATCTGTCCTTCCTATGAATCTGTGATGCTGGACTCAACATGAATCAGTTCTTCCAAGCACAGCATGTGAGTTATAACAAGCGAGCTACAATCTTGGCCTAGAACCTTTTAAGAGAGCTCTGGAGATGGAGGGCACAGGGCCACACGCTCTTAACCTTCAAATGTAGCCGTGTGACAACACTCTGCCCCATGAGACTATTTGACGAAGCCCTTCTGCCAAAAGCTACTGTCCACCCAGAGAAGCTGGCAGAAGAGAAGATGTGCCTGTAGTAAACCATTTGTATGTAGCATCTGCTGATTTAGCCTAAAATGCCACTGAAGCGACTTGAGCTAACTTTCCAACTCCACAGTGACAAAGGCTGAAGCACACATTCTTGCAACTTGACTCTAAGAACGGTAACTCCCACTGGATGGGAGGAGAGGACCACCAGGACTTGGATCTACTGGAACTCAGCCTTCCCCCTTCAGCTTCTTCACCCAAACGGACAACACAGAAGACGCTGGCCAGACTCTCCTTAGAAAATGATTTATTACAATCTAAACTTTAATGCCAACACATTTAAAGCCGGCCTACCTCTTTGAGCAGCGAGTATTACTTAATTTGACAATCCAACCGCACAAAACAAATCGAAGCACAGGCTGGAATTTGCACAAGGACATTTACACTGCATGTCCACACCACTCGACGCAGGTGATTTGTAACTGAATCAGTGAAGCTGCTGCCACTCTCTGACAAGCCCAGGACTTCCTCCTCCCAGACTGACAGGATGGATTACCTTCTTTGTAAGTTAGAAGACCAAAGAAGCATCTGCTCTGCAGCCAAAGCTGTGCTTGCAGTTCTTAAAGATGCACCCACGTTCACTTTTCCAGCAAGCACATCAGCACAGGACACAGCCCCCCTCCCAGCAGCAAGTGCCTCGGTGAGCAGCTGGCCCACGCCGACTTCCATGGACAAGCCAGAGGGGAGGCGTACTTCCCTCTAGCCACAGTGTCACCTTACGCCCTGGAAGAGAACACTGCTGTTGTTCTGGTGCCCCAGGAATTACACACCTCTACTCTTTACCTATTTATCCTCAGTAAAAAACCTGCTTTGATAACTTGCTGGCAACAGCTGTCAAAAAGCCAATTTATGTGCATGTGAGTGCTGTATGTGCACACATCAGAAATTACTGTTTATTTTCCAGCTATCTCACTGATCTCCTTTTTACCAAACTCTGTGGATATAAGGTAACGTGGTATTAAAAGGACTGGTCTAGATTATCCGTGCAGGCAGCATGCAACACCTCCATTTCTAGGTGTGCAATCGCCTGCAATTTCAGATAATGCACCTTCCCCAAGGCTTTGGCAGAATACGCATTTGCGTTGCAGAACATCAAGAGACAGAGAGGCAATCAATTCCCCTCTCCATCCTTCCTTCCAAGAGATAAACGACTTGGCAAGTTGAGTGATAAAGAACCAATATAATTATATGTCATTAAGCTGCAACTAATACTGGTAGAGAATGGATAAGGGCCTGCTGATCAGAAATGCTATCAAGGAAAATCTAAGATGTGGCATTAAGGCACACATTGAAAATAGAATACATTTCGTGCTTCTCCTAGAAATATTTAACTCTATTTCAGGCCACCACCTCTTGTTGTTTTACTTGGCATGAGCACTTTTTGCCATGAAGAATTTTTTCTTCTGTCAAGGATTTTAAGAGGGAGACAACAAACGGCATCTACGAATGAAACAGAGAGCCTCCACATTCTCTTTAGCAAAACAAAGCTCAGAAAGAAATGCCAGCGTGAGCACAAAACACCACCAGACCCCACTGCACAGCCCGTTTGCTTCCCATGCAAGGCCTCCGCCTGAATCCATACCATTCCTGCATTGACTCCCTGGACTTCCTTGAAACATAATTCCTGTGCTGAACATCTTACCCATAAATTTCTTGCCAACCATGAGCAAAACTTCATTCATTTGCTTTCAAAGAATATAATGGCATTCATTAATGCAGCAGAGAAATTACTGCCTGTTTCAGGTGCATGCAGAAGGCAGGGCTCAGCTCCCATGAGAATCCAGCTCTGGTTGCATGTGTCTCACCAAAAACTTCCACTCACCTGCCAAGCAGCAGTTACTTAGACTTATGTAGCACATATTCCTGCAGATTACCTTCAGGGCCTGGCCAGAGCTAACATCTTCAATATCAAGAACCCACCTATATGACTGAGACAGCTACTGGTGCTTCTGCAGCCCATTCAGGTCCTCGTCTCTCCCCAGAGATCACCACAGTGGGAGTTAAACAGTGGTTCTGGTATTTGCAATGGAAAAACTGGGAGCTGCTGAAGGATCTGGGACTGCATTCCTTTTAAGTTTGAATCAGAATTCATATCATATAATACAAATCTCTGACGACCTGTGAGCTGAAGAGGGACGTTTCTCTGCCGCTTTGCCTTTGAATACTTCCACTGATTTCTACAACAGAGAAGTTTGAGGAAGAAAAGCATAATCCCAGTCCTAACCTATCTTCTGAGCCCACGCAACATTTACATGTGGCCAGTATGTGACCAGCCACCAAGGCAGATTCTTGTGCCAGTTTTCTGGGCTTGTGCCATTCCCAGCTCAGTAAAGTTTCCCAACAGTTGAAAGCTGGGCCGTTGTCACCAGGTGAGTGTTCAGTGTCACTGATAGAACTCAGTCATGATTATCCAGGTAGATCATTGCACTCTTTTAGCAATTATCATCGGCACTAATATAACCTTGGCTGCTGCAAACTGTAAGAGTGCCTCGATCTGATTCACATCCAGGGGCATTATACCATGAAGTGCAACATATGATCCCAGTCCGACAAGCTGATGCTGCAGACTGTGTAAACAGAGATGAATCACTTCCTAAGTCTTTGCAGAAGGTTTGCTGGCCCTCAAAGAAACAAGTTTCCATTCTTCGAAAGGCCACTTGGACAGCAGAACTGTCCATTCTCTTCCCTGTCTCTAAGGAAGCACCTCCAGAGTAGAAGCCCTTTTCTCAGTGACTGGCCTACGCCTGCACCCAACTGCAAAACGCCTGTCCCAAGAACTCTGAGAAAGGAAAACTTGTGAGAGGGGAAGGACTTTGAAAGGGAGCTACAGAAAGGATGAATGCGTGCTGGGAAACAGCCGAAATCTTGAGACCATGTTCCTATTGCAAACCCTATTTAGGTGCCACATCAAAGATGAGAATTGATGCAGTTACTAAACACAGCTATTTTATAAACCTCAGTTCTGTGAATTAAATGAAAACTTGAGGTCAGATCACGTAACTGGAGGCTGGATTTGGCCAAAGGCCATTATTTTTTATATGAACTGGCCTCTGGGAGAGCAGGTGTGTTGTGAAACCCCTAGTGAGACAGTTAACGCAGACTAAGAGAACAGTACTGACAGATTATTTTTTGCTGAAAGTAATCTCACCACTGAGCTCTGACACGGGTTTGAAAATCCATTCAGATCCCAGAAGCCTGACTGCAAAACAATTTAACATGTAGCAAAACACACATCCTCTATATGTAAGACTTACCTGGGATGCTACTTGGAGTTTGCTTGTTTGTTTTCCCCTGCTCTCTCAATTCTAAGCTGTTTATATTTCCAGGAATTAAAGCTAGAGGGCAGAGCAATAAGATTTTTCCAACATCACAGGAAAACTGGCTTCTCCCAAACTATCAGGCCAGAGTTGCAATTGCGTTTTCACTTGTTTCCCTAGACCCATAAAACACCGCTTGTGCGGAACGGGTGCAGGGGGAGACGTCAAGTTTCAAGTATTGCCCAAATTGAACAAGAGCATCATTTGTCGGTAACTACTTCACAGTTAAATGGATTGAAATGGGCGAGTCCCTTGAGTAGAGGGATATCAGCTTTCTGGAATGACAACGGCACAAGCCCAATGCGGCAATAATTCAGGTCCTACCTTCTGCCTTCAGAGTGTGAGGCACAGACATTAACACAGAAGTGCAGCTCCGCAGGCTGTGGGATCCTGGGTACCAGAAATTCTGCTCAGCACAGAGTCTCGGGCAAAGCACGGGGAAGGGAGAGCCCAGAGGGACAGTCTCTAAGATGTGGTTCCAGCATCCACAGCTGGCCTAAATTTTACTCCACACCAGGAAGCCACTCCTTTCTCACAGATGGCTGCTGTTAGCGAGCGCTGACACCCACCACGGCGCAAGTGGGCATGCAATATTAATAGCATCAATGAGAAAATTATGAGCCCACATCAAAGCACTGGAAGTTGTTTTCACGACATTTGGCTTCAAAACTAAGTGCAAAGGGAAAGGTATTACACTCAGCTAAGCATGTTTAGAGGACTTTCTTTTTAAGATATGATTCTGCAGTTTTCAAACACACACACATATGCAGAATGACCCCTTAAGGACGGGGAAAAGCTGCTGTCAGCTATAACTCAGAAAATCACAAGTTACACGAAGAAATAAAAATCAATGCTGCTCTGAAATTTAGCCTGGTAGAAAAGTCAAAGCTATCATAACTGATGGCTGGGAAGTTCTGCTGTGACCATGTTTTTCCCACAACACGGTCATCCCCTTGGAATCTGGGTCCAAGGATTCTGCCAGAATTAAGCCGAAGCAAACCAATGATGCAAATGAAGTAGTACAAACTCATTTCCTAGAATTTTTCTAGTAGGAGGCCATGATGAAAGAGCATAATGAATTAATCTAATCTAGAAATCTCCCCTCCTCCATTAAAACACTGTGACATTGGACCAAACTACACAGAGCCTGTTCTCATCAACAGAGGTAGCACAGCTGAAACATGGATGAAGATGCTGTCAGCAATGCAATCTCTATGAGAAGATTCTTGGATTTTGTGATGTAATAAGTTAGGGAGAAGTACAAAGCATAGGAACATTATCATGAGGATATAGTGGTTGTTACTGGTGTCCCCAGAGATGGGCACAGCCTAATCTGAGCTCCTCTGCTTGCACTCCAAGCAACTTGATGCACGTGTCTGTTTTGATAGCTGTAAAGGCATGTGAGCGCAGAACTGTACCCATGCCAGCATGCCCTGCAAGGTGTCCATCATAGTCCTGTCCCGCTGACAGCTATGGGAGTCTATCACTTCCAGCCTGGAGGACACGTGCTCTATCACTGCAATGCAATGAACAGCTATAAAGTATGGCATGACGGCAACAGTGAAGTCTTCATGTGATTCTAGATGTGTTTCTTTGATAGCTCTGCCACTTTAACATCCACCCACAGTAAGGGCCTGACATCTTTTTAAGTAGTTTGTTGAGACACTACAACCTGATGACTCAACTTAGTTATTTGTCTTAATCCGCAACAGAACTTGGAGCTGCACAGTAAAATACGATGGGCTATTCCCTCTCGGAGCAGGTGAAAGATGGAATCAACCACCAACACATCTGCTCTACTTTCTCTGCTCAGTTAACTGGTTTCCTTTTGAATCAAACCCTGCCTATGTTCTACTTATTATTTGGGCAAAATAGACAGGATCAAAGCCAATCCCATCTTGCACATGTGCAGCCTCCCTGACTTCACTGGCGCTCAGGCCAGACAGTTTGAAATTACATCACTGGCATCTTGATGCAGCTTACATGGCATCACCTCAGGTTACATCGGAACACAGGACTGGGAAAGACCCGCCAGGTCACCAAGTACAGTCCCTGCTGTCCAGGCAACCACGTCACCTAATCCCTTTATAAATGAATCAAAAATAGTTATGAACCATACTTCATCGGGCACACTCCAGGCTGACCATGAATGATATATTGTGGTGTAAACTGACTCGAGAAAAAGTACACAGACACATCCAAGACAAAGTAGAAACTGCAATAAGCAGGGAGAGAACTTAGTCTAACGGCCAGGCAGTGGGACAGGCAGCAAGACGTCTGGGTCCTGCTGCCGGGTCCCATGCTGACCCATTCCACCCGCAGTGGCATTGCTCCATCCCTCAGGTTCCTCTGGGCTGAGACCAAGATAATAACATTGTCCTTCCTTTGTAGATAGCTTTTAGCTGTACAGACAAAAAGAGGGATACAAGAACTAACTATTTTTATCCACTCAATCTTCCCAGCAGGTTTTTAAAGCACATTTTAAAGCCCTCCTTTGCAATTCAGTCTGTGGATAATTTGCTACCTGCATGTCCGTAAAGTTTAATCTGTCAGAACCTGGCAAAGGTGTAATTTCATCCCCAGGCTCTTCTGACTTGAGACTCTGGAGCTTCTCTTTGTGGATAAAGTATCAAAGCAATAGCTCTGTGAGACAACAGCCCTTTGCATCTGACAACCCATGCATTATTCTCTCTAAACATAGTTTAACAGGCCAGAATCAAAACTTTTGCTCTCCTCTCACTTCTCCGCCCCTCCCGTGCACACTTTAAGAGAGAACAAACACAGATAAGAGCAGTAGACAGAGAGGATGGTTTATCCCACAGGCAGAGGATTACCGCATCACGATGCAATGACCTCGTTCAGAAAATAAAAAGGTTACTTACATGACAGCATGAGTTGTAGAAATACCAGCTCCTTTCCAGAACAGGGTAAAACAATGTCCATTTAAAGTTATGCTGAAGAAAACGTAAAACAATTGTCCAGTGAACTGGAGAGAGAAAGAGCAAACTTCAGCCCAACTGGCCTGGATATAATCTCTCTCCAGATGCACATAACACATTGAACCAAGCAAGCAGGAGTGTTGTTAAGTACGCATGGAAAGGAGATGCCATTCTGCTTTCTATGCGTTTGCATCTTCAAACATCCAAGAGTCCCCTCCGCCCCCTACAAAGGTGCAGGGCAAAAATAGCCATTTCTGGGTTTCATTTCAGGTGCAAAATGCTACGGAGCCAACCATTTTATTTGCCCCCTGTGAAAACTTTATGTTTGTACGTTCTTTGAATGTTTTCTTCCCCCATAGAACAAGTGGAGGGAGGAAGGCCACATGCTGCCTGTCTATGAAGCCGTCTCATGAAAGAGTAACTCGAGGCCAGGCTTGTTTTCTCTGTTTAGACAGCATTTAGCGAAGCCTTGGTCATGACTAAAATTCCAAGGCTGAGTTAAGCACATTTATGACTATAGGTTCCTCAAAGGGACTTGTTTCTAATGAATTTTCAAATGTTATGAAAATAACAGGTATGGTGTTTACCATTTAAAACATTGTAAAAGAACACTGATGTTACTGCCCCAGTACAGCATGCTTATTTCAGTGCTCCACATTCATCTCTCACCGTTGTTATTCTGCTAAAGTGAAGCGTATGTTATTAAAGCCAATATTTACCAACAGATACTACAGTTGTGTATGTAATATAGTCCTTCCATATAAAACTAGGCTTCCAACAGGAAATAAAAGGCATTTGGCAAGTCTTAGCCTGCCAAGGGCAACTGCTACATGTCCTGTTTCCAGGACAAGAAAGCCCTCCAGTTACCCCAGATACTTCCAGTGGTGAATGCTGAGCTTGTCTGGTAAGTTTTCCGAGGCCAGTGGAAATCCTACAGCAGACACAGAAAGCTCTGAGTCTGAATTGGCACCAGATGCTTTAGAAAACAAGTGAATTTCATTTTGTTACAGGAATATGAGAAGGCCAAAATGCTTTATTTGTCAGCACAGGAACAGTCACTCATCTAAGAACATGAATATTCTGTTGAAGTTGTTATAAAAGGAGACTCTTCCAAGGAAACCCTGCACCGAGCAACAGTGCCGTGCGCCAGCTTACAGTGCCCTCTACACTTGTATCCAACAAGAAATGTATTTTCTATAGCAGATGAGCGGCAATCACAGCCTTTAGACTAGAGTATGGAATACAATTTGCAGCAAATTCCAGCCTCTCAAGAAGCAGCCTACAATAACCCCCTACTAGCTCAAAGACTCCATACAAAGGCCAACTCAACATCATGCATCTACTGCAGTGTTTCTTTTCAATTAACCAAGAAAAAGTGTACTAGCCATACATCAAAACTGCATTGCAGCTAGAGCTGCCAATTACTTATGGCAAAAAGGGAGGCTGATTCATTTGACTGTATGTGGGCCTTGGCTGGAGTTTTCCCAAAACGCTACGAGAAAAGAAGAAAACCTCAGTGAACCTCCCCCTCATTCCCACCCCTACCTCCCCCCCAAATCACAGCCAAGAGGCCCGTGCTTGCAAAAACAACACTTCCTGGAGGATTCTTTCTCCAAATCACTCCTTTGCTAAATTCAGACAAAACACACAGCAACTCAAAATACGTTTGCATATGATATATACGCATACAAGGACACCCCTCCCAAACACATACAAGTGAAACGCAATGCAAAGTGTCTAAAAAGCTTTTAAAACCCCAGTCCCCAGAGAGTCCCTACATCTTCCATCCTAAATCCCCGCTGCGTTACGTGGCCACGTGTGTAATGGCTACCTTACAACACTCGGCTCAGCAACCAGCCTGCAAGAGGGTGGGGGGGCCTTGCCTTTTAAAACAGTCACAAACCAGAACATTTGTGCTATGCACAAGCACATCCTGAATCCAGATCCTTTCACAAGCTCCTTGTATTGGATGCGTTTAACACCTAATACGTCACAAGTAGCAATTCTTCATCCAACGTGCCCCTCCTTCAGTGTATGTTTCAAATGAGCCTTGTAGCCTCAAGGAGCCGGGGCTCTTCTCTCCCTCGCACCACCGGATGGAAGCACCACAGGTCTGCTTTGAAAAAGGACACATGAAGTAAGTAATGTTCCACCATAAATTGTCTTTGTTAGTTACCACAGACCCAAATTCTATCATTTAGGCACCTACTGGCCTAGGTTTGCAAAGTCTCTGACCACACCAACACCACTGTTCCCCACAGCGAGTTCAGGACACAAAAAATCAACCATGTTTGCATCTAACTGATATCTTCCATTGCTCTGCCAGCACTCTACCGATGACCATGGACATTTGACTCCATCCTTGTGTTTCCACTGTGTCTGACACAAGTCAACCTGGCACTCAGCCCCTCTGGAGCACTCAGACCCTGCCTTAACACATCTCTGCTTTTTCTCCAGGCCTGACTTTTAGCCATTTATCGTAAAACTTTAAAACAGTTTTCACAGAAATATGCTTTGAGATCCTCAGAATGCAGAAAAATGCTTGAAGCATGCACCTACTGCTCACTGCCTTCTGGCACCAACGTTCAAAACTCAAGTGAGCACACTGGGAGGGAGCCTGGGCCAGCCTGAGCCGCCCTTTCTGTGGCAAGGGGGACCAGTGGTCAGACATGGCCAGCTCCATGGATCGCAACGTAGTGTCTCACTAACACTGCAGGACAGAGCAGTGCAAGGCATCTTTTACCTAATGACCCCACCAACAAAAGCCATCAGTCTAATGAGAACTTATGTTTTAGAGGCTGTTTGGAATATGTAAGAGCACAATTTTTCCCCTCTCCTCGCCCAAAAGTAAGTCCTACTGCGGGCTGACTTCAAGAAATGTTTACCAGACTGCTTCCTGGGTTCCATACACAACTATAACCCTCAATGTATGACTCCTGTTCTGGGAGGAAAGCAATTATACTCAGGGTAACCACTCCAATAGATGTATTCCTCAAACAGAGAATCACACATGTTCAGCTGTACCCACAAGGCCAAGCTCTGCCAGTCTGCTGGGATCAGCAATACAAACACCATGAAATACAGTTTAAAAAAAATAAATTACTCGGGAATCAGGTAATTGACCTCCTGCATTATCTGTGGGCCTGGAAAGTTCATCCACATGCTGTTGCTTGCTAGGTAAGAGGAGAGAGATCTTACCACACCATGGACTTAGAACCAGAAAACTACCTCATACCCAGCTTCCTATTGCTTTTCCTTGTTACCTGAAGAAGCCTGGCATTCATCCTGAGTGTCCAGAGGGCTCTACAGACCATAGGAGAAGACAGGGCATGCCCTGAAGAGCAAGTTGCTCAAAAGCTCTCGCTGTCTGCCTTATGGATCGTGGCTGCAGGAAAAGCCCCCTAATTAGATGCTCTGGAGACACTTTACTTCAGAAACACACAACGGTACCAGGAGTTCCAGCGTTTCAGTATCACTATAGCTTTCAAAAAGAATGGTCCAGGACACAACCTCTGTGCATGAACTGTCCATATACCGCAGAGAAAAATAAGGTTCCACTCTGAGCTTATTCTTTCTGAAGTGCTTAACATTATTGCTTAATGCCACTAGAAAGAAGGATTCCGCATTCCCCTAGTGCAAGAAGTAGTGGAGAAAGAACCAAGAGCATGGAGAGAAGGTGTGGTGCAGGATATCACGGAATCACGGAATTTTTAGAGTTGGAAATGACCTCTAGAGATCATCTAGTCCAACTGGCCTGCTGACGCAGGAATGCCTAGAGCACATTACTCGGGACTGCAGCCAGGCAGGTCTTGAAAATCTCCAGAGAAGGGGACTCCACAACCTCCCTAGGCGGCCTGTTCCAGGGCTCGGTCACCCTCACGGTAAAGAAGTTTTTCCTTATGTTTGAATGGAACTTCTTGTGTTCCAACTTGTGCCTGTTGCCCCTCGTCCTGTCACTGGGAACCACTGAAAAGAGTCTGGCTCCATCCTCCTCCAACCCACCCTTTAGATACTTATAGGCAAGAATAAGGTCTCCCCTCAGCCTTCTCTTCTCCAGGCTAAAGAATCTCAGCTCTCTCAGCCTTTCCTCAGAAGGGAGGTGCTCCAATCCCCCAGTCATCTTTGTTGCCCTACACTGGACTCTCTCCAGTAGTTCCCTGTCCCGCTTGAGCTGGAGAGCCAAGAACTGGACGCAGTATTCCAGTTGTGGCCTCACCAGTGCAGAGCAGAGGGGGAGAATGACCTCCCTCGACCTACTGGCCACACTCTTCCCTATGCAGCCCAGGATTCCATTGGCCTTCCTGGCGACAAGGGCACATTGCTGGCTCATCGATAACTTACTATCTACCAGGACCCCCAGATCCTTCTCCTCAGAACTGCTCTCCAGGAGGTCCACCCCCAGCCTATACTGGTGCCTAGCATATGGGGCAGAAACAAAAGGAGAAGATTGTCCCCACAGACTGCCACTCTAGATACTTCCAAATATTACCCCACCTCTTTCTGGTCCGTGCATGCTATGATGCGCAAGGTGCCTCCTCAAAAAGAAACAAAGCAGGGAGCAAATTCTGGCTGCTTTAGTCTTTTTTTCTTGCTAGAAATCTCACCTCTTCCCAACCTGAGTTCCCAGAGCTTCTGGAATGAAGAGAGGAGAGTCGCAGCACAGCACAGCTAACAGAGACCCTATCTGTAGCAAATAAATAACCAAGATGCCAACCTGAGCTGGCTAGGCTCGCTAAAAAGATCAAACGAGGATGTAAGCAGCTCTTTTCTGGAGCAGGCAGGCATCGTTTCAGTTGTTGAAATATTCATGCCCCAATAGGAGCTGTGGTATCAATGTCTGTCCCTGATACAAACAAACCTGAGCTCAAAGCATGACAATCTGTGTTGTGCAGAGTGGAATCGCAATTAAAGGCATTTTCCAAGCCTCCATTTCTGCAGGCACATATTTGATAGCTTTTCTGGTGACACTTCCAGAGCATCCCAAATCCAAGTCCACAATCTTCTGCTTGTGAGGGCTGGAGACATTAAAAACAGTTTTAGCAAATGCCCAGGATTTTAATTGTGTGACTTCCATCCCTCCCTCTCAAGTTTACCATGCACCAGCAGCCCCATGTTTCATCTGGGGAGTGGCTGGGTGCACCTGATAAATATGAGCTGGCATCTGGACACTGCAGGTTGAATCAAAATTCTCTGCAGGGAAGCGCCTGGAAAATTTCTCATCTGGAGGATTTTCTCCTTCACAATAGGGAATAGAGAAGGAGGAGACAGAAAATGGAAAACATTAGGCCTTTCACTCCCCTTGAGGCACACACAGAAGTACTTTCCAGTGACCTTCCCAAATAAAGCAAATAGCAATTTATGCATGCCAGCAGAGGGACAGGGACTGGGGAACCACCGAGCTGCTGCCCCTTCAACAGCACTCTGGAGAAACGAGCACGCACAGGTGCCACGACAAGGAAATGTTTTAGCACTCCCCTACTCAGGTGCAGCTAACTGCACGTACGCCCTGCAAAGCAATGGTGAGCCTGCTAAGGTGCCAGAGCATTTTCAGTACTGGAGGATTAGAAAGAGTACTGGAGTCTGTGCTGTACCGCAATGTTGAAATAGCGGTTTGTTTCAGGCTTACAGGGGATCTAAGGCTGGACAAAAATGATATTGCAGGACATTGTCTTGTGGGAAAGCCAAGCACACGCGTGTGCAGCAAGCTGGATCAAAGCACAGCTATCACCGGTCCATGTGCAAGGTATCAGTTTCAGAAGTCAAGGGGTCATATCAGAATCTTTGTTTCCATTTCTTTGAGAAAGCACACTTTTGCCCTTAGGATTATGAAGAGACACGTAAAACTTTCTCAAAGATTCCGTGAACACGTATTTTGGGATCCAAATTGCCTTAATTTGCTTCCGATTGCAATAAAAGAGTACACACAATCAGAGCAGACAGTAAAAGAGGTGTATCCAACCTCAACTTTGCCATTTCCCATCTTTGTAAGCCTTATACAGTGCTGGAGTGTCCTGCGCCTGCACTACACAGGGAGCCCCAAAACCAGCATCGTCACATGGAAGCAGCGCAAACTATTCAAACTGGGTAACTGACAGCAAAGACTCCAGGGCAGACAAGTGCTGTGCTCTGGATCAGTCAAGAGTCAGTTGCATCTGTCAATACACTACTAGATAAGCAATTGACAATAAAAAATAATGTTGGGAAATGAGCCCATTGAACATATAACAACACTGTTTTATCCTTGAATACTTAATGCACACAGTCATGATGATAAGTCATTAGAGCAAGATGAACCAACAGGTAACATCCGCTCAGCTAAGCAACATTCATGGCAGAGCTTTCGCAACTGAGCAGGACATGCCCCTGTTTGAAGAGAGACATGATTTCTAAGTCTGCCTCTATAAAGGAAGACTGGACATCAGGGTACCCAGAAGTGCACCTAGCCCAGTGCTCCGAGAGCCAGATTTGCAGGTAGGGCCAGGGGCATATGCTGACAAGAAGATCCTCCCAACCCAGGAGCCAGAAAACCTGGAGCACTTGTAGGCCTGCCTGTCCCCCGCCCAGGGCTTCCTGGGGTCAAGAGCTCCAGTAGCTGGGGACACGAGACTGCATCAACAAGATCATAGGCTTCTTGGATGACAGTCAGTGGGACTGACTGGGTGGATGTCATGCTGCTTGCCCAGAGAAAGGGGTGCCCACCTGCCATGTCCCAGACCACCTGGTTGAGGAGGCGAGGGCCACCTTGCAGCCCAGTCTCCTGCCTCAGGAAACCCAGCAGGCCAACTCATAAACAGGGCACTGCCAGAGCTAAGTTGCACCTGTCCAATTAAACATGCAAAATGAAAAGTCTCTTTGCTGTCCCCAACAGAGCACACCCTACATTTGCTGCCAGCTGCACACAAGCCACAGCTGCTGATGTTCACCTGGAAAATATCTCCAAAACTCAAAGCACTGAGACAAGCCACTAGCAAACCACAGATACTTTTGTTATATTTTTCCACTATAGAATTACTGCTACGAGCAGGAGACACACCAGCGACAGCAGGTCTGAGACAAGACATTGACATGAGCGTCTCCACTTGTGCTGACCCAGGCCCAATGAGACCTACTAATTACCACTCGGCCTAATGCCATTCTTCAAGTATCAGGCAAATCAAAGTAAACATGGAAGAAACAGAAGATACGTAAGCTCAACTATTTGTGTCTGAAAGGTAAAAAGCAAAATAGAGCTGCAGGGGGAAAACACTAGCTAAACACAACATAGTATTGGCGAGTAGAAAGGTTTATTTCTGCAGGTAAAAGTTAATTCATGTTTCTCTCTGCCCTTCCTATTGCTGCCCTCCCCACCCACTCACTCTGTTCCCCCTGCCCATTAAGTTCCTGGGAGAAAAGCTTCAAGCACCTTTTGCAGGAGCAAAGGCAGGTAATGAAAGAGGAAGATCACAGTGGGCTCCCGCCTGCCCGCTGTGTAGCACAGCAAGGCACAGAAATCAGTACTCAAACCGGCTAGGCACAAACTGACAGCAGCGTTAATGTCCCAAAGTCACAGGGAGTCCAACCAGAGCAGAAGCGGAAGCCAAATCTGGCAACATCTCCCCTGTGACCAGTTCTGTGCAGACATGGCTAAAATGAAGGAGGAGTTGAAGGCAGATCTGAAAAGCCTCCAGCTTCCAGGCTGGTTTTGATCCCAGAACACTGGTAGCTCCAGGAACACTTGGATCCACAGTCACAGTTAAAGGATTACAAGAAAAAGAGGAGAAAGCTTCTAGGCAGAGGGAACAGGAACTGAAATGGGACTATCACCACAAACCGGCTCTCCTCTAGGAGCAAACGCTGCCGGGCCAGGAGATGGCTAACATGGGAGCCAGGTTTATTATGGTGAACGATACGTTGCAGAGCTGAATTTGCGTCACCTATCCCTGAACCGTAGTCAAAGAAATATGGGGGGTGGAGGAAGATGACCTCTTATGCCAAGTTTTGTTTTTCCAGACCTTGTGAGTTGGCTCAGGACACACAGGATAATTTGGACTCCAGCTTCCACGTACTTTTAAATACTGAGTTTTGGTCAGATCCTTACAGAGACATTGCCCAGTGAACGCTCTACTTGGAGAGGTAAAGTCCTCTTCACTGTAGTCAACAGCAAAACACTCACCAACTTCTGTGGGACCCCCCTACACAGTCTCGTTGGGCTTCTTAGTTTAGAGGGCACAAAGCCCCTGTCAGACATTCCCTACAAGAAGCTGGCATGCTCATGAGGTGAACGAGGCCCGAGCACAGGGCCTGGGACAACCTAGGCAGCTCACCCTGGGTATTGCCTCCTGTGGCACTGCTGCCACAGCTGCCTCCTGAACTGTTGCTGCTGCAAGCGGTGGCCTATGAGGTTGGAAACTTAATCCTGTAACAAGAGCTCAGGGCTCACAGGAGCTACTGAGACTTACTTTTAGTTATCCAGAGTCGCTCAGTGAAGAAATGCCATCCATGCAGGTCTCCGTTCAGAGCACAAACTCCTCTGCAGCCCAGAGGCAGCTGCCTGCAGCCCCCCACCCATGAAGCCAGTCATCCCCCAAAACCCAGCCCCCTGCACTGTGCCTGCCACCAGCTCCTCTGCCCAGTCCTAGGCTCAAGAAAGGCAGCTCCAACCAATGCAGCCACAAGCATCACCGTCCCTCACCAGCTCTGCGCTCACCACAGAAAACCCAGGCTCAGGGCAATCCTTCTCCTCCATGCACATAACATGTCACAGCAACCTTCACTCATCTCTCAAACAACCCACCAGCCCACTTCCCAGTCCTAAAACCAGCTATCCCAGATTCCTGATTTACTTTGTTTTCTGCTCACCGTTGGGCAACCTGTGACCAAACACCTTTCCTGGAAGCATGAGGCTCCTCTGCAGCCATGTGCCCCACTTCCACGAGAGATGGGGCAAAGATGCTCGAAAATCCCCAGTGCCACTTCTGCGTGGATGGCCTGCTCCCTGCCAGCAGGCCCCACACCAACTCCTGCATGCCCTCCTGCAGTCACTCTGGCTGGGGCTACCTTCTCACCCCCGTTCTCCCGCTAGCGGCCTCCTCCCGGGCTGCTCCTGCCGTCTGGTAGCTGTGCCCGGGCCCCCTCCTCCCCGCCTGACAGCCACGGAGAACGTGGATTCACACAAGAGGAGGAGCCAGGGGAGAAGATCTCATCTCATCATCCTCTCCGGCCGCAGCATTTCGTTCCCTCTTCCCCCTCAGGCAGGCAGGTAGCAGCCTGGCTGCGGCCCTGCAGCCTCCCCCATCCTCCTCCTCACTCCGGGGTGATTCATGTCAGCCCAAAAGTCGGTCGGCAAAGCCCATCTTGATCTCCGGCCTCCTGGTTCCCTGTGCCCACCGTCAGCACCGACTGCGCCCAGAAGGAAAACAAAAAGCGGACTCCCCTCTCCTGCAATCTTTGCACTGCCTCAAATTCAGGCAGGTGGGACATCAGGGTGACGAGGGGAACGAAGCCTTTAGGGGCGCCTGCCAAATTCTCCATGCAGGTAACCAGGCTGTTCACTCCTAACGCATGTTGTGCCCCCCCCAGCAAATGGAGCCACACGGGGAGAGACAAAATCCAACCGCCCTCGACTCCCTTTGGGGTTACAAGACCAGAAATAGCCCTGCTCCTTCCAGCTCAGGCCCACAATCTTTTCAGACGTTGCTCACTTTGAAGCCATGGCTTTTCCCGTCTGAATTCCTCAACCCTCCACACTAAATACATCACTGTATCTAAAACAGGGTTCATTTCTGGCACTGGTGAAAACTGGATCTGAAAACTGTCTGAATGATCAAAAAGGGGGTACTGGCGCCGAGTGCATCCCCCACGGGAGGAGGGAAGCCTGAAGCAGCCAGACATCACGCCGGAGCACTTCCTCGGCTGGCTGGTGTACAAGTCTGGGACAAAGGGACAACCCAGCACAGGGACCAGCTTCGGTGTGGCATCAGGCACCACCATGCGTGCGCAGGGGAGAGACCACCCTTGCCTGAACGGATTTCAGGAGAAACTTAGCAGGCGCTTTTAAAGGGGTCGATCGGATGCGTGCTGCCAATAAAGAGTATTTAAAAA
>VYXH01005400.1:92882-176542 GCA_013397275.1 Burhinus bistriatus
AAGCGGGGGCGGGGGGGGGTCCCCGCCCGGCTCCCCCTCCGGCCGCGGCAGGGGTGTGCAGGCACCCGGGGAGGCGGGGACCGGCACCCGGCTGGTACCGAAAGGGGTCCCGAAAGGCATCCTAATGCTCCTTGGTCCTCGCCCGCAGGGAATAGGAAATGCACCGTGAAATTTGAGGTTCCCCCCCAAATGACGTTTGCCGCGTGACAGCTTTTCCCGTCAGCATCCAAAGGTGGGAGAAACCCACCAGGAGCAAGGTTTGAGAACCAGCTCTGGCCCCTCCTGTGACAAAGAGGGCACTTCCCTGCCAAGATCCCCAAACGCACCAGAAGGAAAGATCCCCTTCTTCACAGCGTGTGTTTTCCCCTTCTCCTCCTTTCACTCAGAACCACGCTTCCCCAGGCAGAGCGTGGTCCCGCTCCCGCGCCCGCCCGCTCAGCTCCTCCGTGAAAGGTCTGAAAAATAGAAACAGACCCTGTCTTGATGAGGATGACCTCACGTTTACAATATTTCCAGGAAAAAAAATCCGCAGATGAACATGACCAATTTTCAGATGTCCCCAGCAGAGCTGCCGAGGCCGCGGGCACAGTGCCGGGGTTGGGAGCAGCAGCCTTGCCCCGAGCTCGCCCCCTCGCCCGGGCTGTGCAACACACGAAGACTACCTTCTGCTGGCTGCTATCGCCAGAGGTAAGGCAGGTGACATGTAATTACCCAAGGGGAGATAACAAACCCTCCCAGCCCCACCACACGGCACGTGATCTTCTCTGACCAGGAGTGGTCACACTGTCGCCTTACAGCTCGCTCAAAGGACAGGTTCTCCAGAAGCAAAAGGACACTGAGTCACCCGGTCAACCCTGACGTGACAAGCAGCCCCTACTGAATCACTGCTGTCCCTTCCTGCTGGACGCTGAGGTCTCACCAAGGTTTTCTTCCCCAGTATGAGTCAAACCTATCACTTAGCCAGCTGGCTGTGTGGTGACCACAGTCAAGCTGTGGAGCAAGCGGTCAGTGCTGTTTCCATCCCTGCAGAGAAATATCCCTGTGGATAGATGACTCTTGGGACCCTCTAAGGTCAGCAGTGACCATGCAAGCCCGCTGTCCCTCAACGGTGGAAGAAGTGCCTTCCACTTTCTGCCGCAAGGAGCGTCCACCCCAGTGGCAGCACAGTGTGCACCCAAGGGGGCTCGGGACAAGCAGACGGGGTAACCCCTGCAGAGGACGCACTCTCCCTTGTTGAGCTAAGACAGGGTAGTTTGCAGAGGGCTTAGGCTTTGGCCCAGCTATTCCTCCGTCAAAGTCTGCGCAGAGATTTAGGGGAGCGTCCCCCGACTGCAGTGATGAAGGGAATGCAGCTGAAGAAGCTGTCAGGGGTCCCCGCAGGCTCACCTAGCCCTTCAAGGCTGAAGGGCCAAGCCCTGCAAACCACACCGGCTGCGGCAAACTGCTGTTTAAAAACAGCCCACAGAGCTGGAAAGGACTGAGCAGGTGGTGGACAAGTGGTAGCCAGCCACCTCCAGAGTAAAAATTATTCCTGATTGCTTCAGACACAGACGGGAGGTTATTTACCACAGGCAGCGTGAGGCGTGTGTCCCACTCACAGGCTTCCGAAGGAGGGAGGCAGCTCAAGGAAAAGCTGCAGACAGAGCACCAAGTCAGGCAATTACAGATGTTGGGACTGAATCTGTGAGTGAATCACTTTCATTCATTTTAACAAGTCCAACTAAAACATAGTTTTAGCATAAACTATTAGCAAAGCTATTCTTACAAGCACTGTAGAAAACTGCAGGCTCCCTGAGACACCAAGCCTGGTGCCTTGGCTTCCTTCTGACTTTGCCGAAGGCTGGGCGAGAGCAGATGAAGGAAGAGTTTCAGCTTCCTTTCCCCTGTGAAAGAGCAGAAACTGGACTCCATGACTGCACGCAGTGAAAAAGCAAGATCAGATCCCTTACTGTCAGCCTGATCTAAAGTTACAACTCTCTTGGGAGCCAAGGAAACCTTGCACACATAGACTGTGCAGAGTGGAGTTTTTCCTGAAAATCACAGAGGGTTTTTAAAAGCCTGTGCCTTTGGGGCTGGCCTTTGGAGACCACAAAGCCCTTGAACCTTGAGCCTATTTCAGACTTCCTGGGTTCTCCAGCTATCTTTAAGCTGCTGGATGGAAGCCGACTGTCCCATGCCTGATCAGAAGCTGATGCCCCGTGCCTGTCGCATGCCTTCCTGGGAAAGGAGACAAAGAGAGGAAGCAAAGGCAAAGGCCAGAAAGGGTAATTTGCCCAAACCACAGAGCTTTCTTGCCCCTCACCCCAGCCATACATGAGGCTGACCCTGTCGGAGCTGGAGGGCTCCTCCGCACATTGTAAGCAGCCAGGTGTGCCGACAACAGGCACATTGCTCGTGGCACGCTGCTGGGAGAGGGAAAAAGCCCAGTGACTGCATGGCCAGGGCACTCACACAGCCCCGGCGTGCGGGGCTTGGGCAGTGCAAGCTGGACTCGCTCCACAGGTCCAGCACCAGGGATGGGATGGGATGGGCCAGGCCTGCAGAGTCTCGCTGAGCCTCATCTGGCCCAGACATGGACAGGGTGTCAGCTTTGTCCCCACAGGGCACAGGAAAGCAGGCCAGTCCCTGCTAGATGTCAATCCTGTGTGACCGTCACATGGATGTCAAAGCTGGTTGGAAATGCTTCAACAGTCTGCATGCCCACAAGGTCCGGCCTCCGGACCTGCAGGACCTGCCTGAACCCTGTTTTTTCAGGAGCCAGCCAGGGCTCCGAGCAAGGGTCGCATCCTGCAAAAGTAACCTCAGAAGCTGCCCTAATTTGAGCCCCAATGCCCAATGCTTTAGGAGTCTGAGAAGCAGGAGGAGGGACCTGGCTGGACCAGGTGCATCGCCAGCCCCAACAGCTCCTTTCTCCTGTGCTAAAAAAGGCAGGACTGGCTGCATCAGGACCATCGTGCTGGAGTGTCTCTGCCGGGCTGTGCACAAGCTCCCCAGCCCCTCTGTGGGGCACCCCCAGCCAAGAGCGGTCCAGGGACAACTCCTCCCCAAAGATGCAGCCCCATGGAAATACAGAGACAAGTAGCCAATGCGGCAAAGCAAGAGAAAGAAATATTGGCTCTGAGCAACAAATAGCCTTCTGGTAGCCTTTGTTCCTCCGAAAGATGCCTGAGGAGTTCAGAAGCCAAAGGCATGTCACCTCACCTTTAAGATCTAATCAGGTAGACCCTCCCAAACTGATTGGAGTGCTGCCTGAAACTACCAGCACCCTTCCCTGTGTAAGAGGGGTGTTCAAGGCTAAACGCCTCAGTAAGAGAGACCAAACACCAGCATTTTCAGAAACCAAATGAACACTTAGCTGGGATGGCCAGGAAGTTAAAAAAAGAAAAGTCTTTCTTGAGCAAAAAGAGGAATCCCTTCGAAGAGCTGCCTGATCCTGCTTTCACAGGGAACATGCTCAAGCAGGGCAGGAATTCAGGAAGGCTCTGCAGTTGCACATCTGCAGGACGCCTCGGTCAGTACTATGTAAGATGTAACCTTAATGGGGTGCATGGTTCCAGGGGCACCTCAGATACACCCTAGTGAAGGCACAAGGCCACTGAACAAACCCCTCTCTGCTTCCGCAAGGGAGGAAGGTGGACACATTCTCCATCCATGACAGAACTGGTTCTGCTGCATTTATCACACCTTGCTGGCAAACACGACACAATCTGAGCAATACAGCCTGACTGGTAATTGGGTGTTAGTAGGTTTTNTACACAGTAAGGATCCCATTAATCTCCCATACTTAGTGGTAGCTGCCAGAGAGCTTGTCCTGCAGATAAAATTAACTCTGACAACTAACTCCCATCCCCATTAACAAAACCCCAATAAGCAGCAACCTATTCTGTCTCCTAGCAGCTGTGGGTATTATACTACCCTGCAGCTTTCTGCCTGTGCCACGCTGCCGAGGCACAAGCACTCGGCTGCCACGGCTCCCACTCTTGGCCAAGGCTGCATTACGTGGGGGGCTCGGGGGGCCCCTCTGCCAGCCCTGCCAGCCCTGCTGAGCCGAGGCAGCTCCGGAACGGTTTGAAGCCGTACAGCAGCAGGACTGGATTAGCTGCACCGGGGGCTGATCTGGAGAGCAGCGGGGGGAAAGGGACACGGAGGGACGCTGAAAGCTAACAATTAAATTTTGGGGCCTGCTTGGCCCATGATGTCATGGTTTCCCAGCGCCCCGCCGATTGGCTGCGGGTGAGCATCTGCTGGGAGCTGGGGCTGGTTATTTGCCGGAGGTTCAGACCTTTCCCAGCGGCTCTGAATCAGGCTGGTTGTCTTGACAACCTGGATAGTGGCAGCTCCTGATAACCACGTAATGAGGTTGTCACAAAAAGGAGCCCCTCCATCAGAGAGGTTTAGGGATCATTAATGTTTCCGAGGGAGCGTGAGAGCAGAAGAGGTAAGGGGACCATCTGGCGATGCTGGAGCACGTCAACAGCCTCCCTTGGAAAGGAGCTTCGTTAGACAGGAACCACCTACCGACATGTAGCGATGGGAACCAGGCAGGCTGCCTGCCAGCAGCGAGGGGGTCCCAACTGCTCAGCTGTGGGATCTGGTATCTGCCGAGATCCAGGCAAAGACGGAACAAGGAGGACACACGCTGCCCTGAGCGGTGAAGGTGCCTGGGGCTCACTCAGGCACAGGGCAGTAATGTAACCAGGGACAAGTGACACAGTGAAGGTGGCACGCAGAGGCCATCCCACCGTGCCACTGGCCTCACATGAGGTAAGTCATTGAACCACTCTGTGCCTTAGTTTACCCCATTTGCAGGTAACTTGTGCAAATGTTTAGAATATCTTCCCACCGCCGTGCCATGGGGCACTGAGAAGTACGCGTACTGCAAACCCCACACAGGGCAGGGCAGGGACTGGCAGCAAATGCAGCTCGTTCAAAGAGAATTCATGCATCACCGTGCTGTCCTGAGGATCCTCTCAGCTCAGGTGCAAGAATGACAAGGCAGGACAGAGATGTCCCCTTGTCATTACTGGAGACTGAGCCTGGGGGATCACGCAAGGCACCAAACACAGCGTCTTCCCCCTGCATCTACACATGCACTGTCTTCTCACCCCAGGAAACTTTTTGTCCTTCACCTTGTCCTTGTGAAACATGGGTTTCACCCTGTTCTCAACAAACTTGCAAGATATCTACCACTGGCTGCAATAATAGTGGATTGGGGTGCTGCAGTCTGAAACCTTCAGGAATGGTGATAACAGCACAGCTTAGAGGAGCACAGTTGCCAGACTACTGATGCCCGAGACCAGATCCCTGGAGAAGAATACCTGCAGTCACATTAAGGAACACACTTTTGAAAAAAACTTTCCTGCAAAAGGATGAAGTCTGAATCTTTCCTAAGAGGAGGTAGAAATCACCTCCATAGATAACTCTTTATGAATCTTACAGCAATAATTGACAGAATGTTTCTTTTATGTCATCTTCATCTGTTTTAAAAACACCTACTGTGAACACTTGCTTAAGTCAGTATAAGATTTTATCAATGAAGTTTTCATATTAAAAGCAGCTGTACTTTTATTTTAGTTTATATTTTTTACCTCAAATCATAATTTTCCTACTCAAAATTAATACTTCCACTGTGGATTTAACTGAGATGTAATAAGAATATTAACACATGCCAATTAAATACCAATCAACTACTAAAGACTGCATTTAATAGATATGTTTCTTAATATACCACTGCTACACCTCATTAAAATGTTGAATCTTCACAACTGTTGTAAACAATCAAGTGGGATATAATCCACCTCCAGGAACTAGTAAAACTGAATGCAGTGCTCTCCAAATGTGGGGATGTGTGTGATAGAAAATACAAAGCTAAGACAGAGATACAGTTCATTACATATAACAGAAATACTCTCAGATTAGTATCAGGCACTGGGTTCACAAATCCTGCCTGTCTCTGAAAGGAACAAAGGGACAGGAATGTCTGCAAGGAGATCCTCATCCTGGAACAGGGTTTTGCAAGAGGGAAACAATACAAGCCGATACTGCTTAAACCTGTGCTCTGAAATACTGCCCGAGCTGTAATTAGGGATTCTTCCCCATGAGAAGCCGTACAGCCCAGCAGCATTGCTCCTCCAGTTTTGCCAGACGGGAAACTGAGGCAAAGAGCTGCTACAGCAGCTCAGGGCTGGGCAGCAGCTCAGCGGCAGCTGTGCACTAACCTCCCAGTAACATTGCCTCCCACAGATCCCCACTGTCACTCCCAGGCCCTTGTTTTTTTGGTAAACTGCCATTTAAATCACCTTCCAACAGGAGCAGCAGGACTAACAGCTTAAATGTATCAAGCCCCACCTTAACGCAGCTTGTAAACAAGAACACATCACAGCCGCCTGCAGAAACAGCAACAGGATTCAGAATTTTCCAGGAGACCCCTGTAATGTCCAATTCTGTCTGGTTTGCACTTAAACGTCTCCCATCCTCCTTCACGGGGAACATCGCATTTGACTGAACACAAGCAAAGACGACCCACCTGCCTGCTGGATTTTATCCGCTAAAGATGTTGAATTCAACCTGCTCTCAGGCCTGAGAAAACCAAGATTCACCCGATTTCCAGTCCTTCCTGGTGTCAGAGAACAAGATGCTGAGAGGCAGCCTGTTACCCCAGACCGAGGGGTGTGTGGCCAAGCTGCCGTGGCCCAGCACAACCCCCACATTTACGGCTAGGTGACCGTGGACAACCTCCTGCACTACAATGTCTCAGCAGAGGCGAGAGATTACTTCTCATGTAGGAACAGATATATGTAACTATGTTGCTGTATGCTTTAAGGGCAAAATCTGTCAGTAAAACCACCACAGCGAGATTGGCAAATACAGCAAATTTATCTTCTCCTCGAAAAATAGTTGTCATTCAACACTGATTCTTCACTGGAACAGCCACACATCACTGTGCCTTAGTTTTCAACCTGGAAAATGTCTACAGCTGGGTGAGACATATAAAAACTATTCTCCAAGCTGTTTATCATTGTTTTAATCTGAAAAGCATTTGCCAACATACTAGATTGTTTACACAAGTAATTCTCCATTTTTTCCCCCAACTACTTGTGAACAGGAATGACACCAATTCTTGTGCCTGGTGGGAGACATCAACACAGAGAGGCTCAAGAGGTGAAATGTCACCATTACACAGGCGACGTTCCGGCTTAGCTACGCTGTGGCAGTGTCTGGATCTGGGGTTTTAATTTACATTCACCTCGATGTAATCATTAAGACTAATTACTGCAGCACTGAGGTGGAGTAAGTGTGAAGCAGCCCTGCCTGCACAGCCCTCTGCTTTTGACATCTGAGCTCAGCCCCCACGGGTGTCAGTGGGGCGACCTGCTGAGCTCCCACCTCCATGTACATATTTGGAAGGGGTAAACCATCGGTGGTACCTGACATTTTGGGTTTTCAGAGATGCTGAATATGGAGGCCAATATACAATCTGTGACTGTCCAGAGCATCTCAGCATCCCAGACCAAACCACATGAAGGTAACATCCAAAGGGAAGGTATGCAGCTGATCTGATTTATGAAAATGAACTGCTTAAAGCCAATAAGACTGTTAGAAAATGAAATGGCATTAGCGGCTTTTACACTGAAGCCACTATTGAATTTTTTTAATGTCTGTTTCTCCGTCAGGCATGTTTGCAATAAAAAAATCTTCCTCTCTGACTCTTTCCCACTCAATGCAGTTGTGCTTCAGGAACAGAAAAGGCTTAGGCAGGGATCAGATCTCTTTTTTGCACTCCACCACCAGAAGACTTCACAGGAGGGATGATTCTGGACTGAAGAAACAGAAGACTGGAGTGCAGTTTGCTATGGAAGAGAAGCAGTGTCAAGCAGCTGCCAGAAAAACTTTGCCATCCCTCATCTCCTGCTGCCTTCAGAGCATTCTGGAGAGAGCAGAAAAGTCTGATGCCACTGAAGTCCAGGATTTCCCTATTGCCCTGAGACAGGCTTCATGGGAGCAGGGAGGGAGCCAACCTGTGAAGGGGGCAGCAATGCACTACAAAATAGGCTGGAGATACAGACTCACATTTAGAAACAACCAACCTGAAGAGGAAAGACTCTCTATCTTGTTTTTAACCCCTTGAACTATCACGCCTCCTTTAGCAACCCAGCTGCTAGGAGCGTATGATGAAGGCATCATCTAAGGGTGTGAGAACAGCAAAGCTACTAGGTGCTATGCAAGTCTGTATGCATGCAAACAATTCTTGTAGCTTGGACATCCTCCCATGGTAATCCAGTCACACAACCTCCAAGCCTGGGTTGACTTACCTCTGCCTGGGCTATGGCGTATGGCACAAACTCATAATGGTTTGCATCCCTTAGAGATCCTAGACCCTCAGCTACGGTATCACAGGGAAGGGTCCAAATTATTCCTTCAAAGCAGATGGGACAGCTGAGGCTGCTTTCATCTTTGCTGGCTCCTTCCCCTGTCCCCACAAATGAAAGCAGATCTTTATTTCCATGTGGCCTCTCCTGCTCATGCAGCTCTCTCTTGAAGATTCACTTTTCCCACAACAAATGTTGTGAATCTGAGAATTAACTTTGTACTAGATCAGTATGAACTTTGATTTCACAGCTATGGCAACTCCACTGATGTCATGGGTGAATATGAACAAAGGTGCTATGGATGGCAAACACATGGCACTGTATGATGGCATGTGAGTACTGAAGAATGCTGGGTTACCACTATGTTGCAATGCAAAGGTACTATAGGCATCACGATAACATCAGCCCAGAGGGCCTGGGGAAAAAAAAGGTCTTTATGTGGTTCCCATACCACGAATGAAGATTTCATTGCCTGGAGAATATCCCATGACAGTTAGATTTTACTACCATGCTGGCTCAGGGCAGTGTCCTCCCAGCAGCTGGTAGACTAGAGACAAGGGTTGTCTGTGATCTTACCGCACTTCCATACCAGCCTGCTAGACTGAAGCCTTACAATTGGAAAAAGCATGAAAGAGAATGTGTGTCTTGACTTAGACAACACGCTTCCCAAGCTTACCAGGGTTGTGACCTGGAAAGTTAAAATCCAAGAAACTTTCTGGCTGCTGACCAGGCACAGTATTTGATATTGGGTTAAAGAATCAATGGCTCTTGGCTATAGCAGACAGGCATCAACTGCACTAGCTAAAGTGCTCCCCCTTTCTTTAGTGTGCCTAATACCAGCTAGAGCAGCAGGACTGAGACTGCCTTTGTGATATAAACAATTTGCAACAGCTGAAGAAAAAGATTCCTCTGAAACCCGATTTAGTGAGACACTTCAAACAAGATTTCAGAATCTTGTTCCAGAGGAAGGACTTTTACCTTTGCAAGACTGACCACATCAAAAATGGAGAATGTGCCAGAAACAAACTTACATGTATCAAGAGGAGCTCTTAGGGTCTGAAACACAACCTTGCCTCCAACACACCCTCAGTGCAGTTACTTCTTTAGAGGAGAATACCTCCTTCTCCACCTCCTTCTCCACCTCCTTCTCCTTCTCCTTCTCCTTCTCCTCCTCCTCCTTCTCCTCCTCCTCCTCATCATCATTATCACTGTCTGTGAACCCTTCCAGCACCTTCCTTCCCTTTCTCCTCTGTAACTCTGCACACACCTGTAGCTCACTATACATCAGGACACAGCCAGTAAAGTGTGAGAGCTTATAGATTTGTTCATGACAAGCAGTATTTCACTACTATTTGTCCCCAAACTCTTGGTTGTGTTTGGCCACAAAGAGAACTCCATAAGAAAGAGTGAAGGCTGGTCGCCCAGCTAAGCACGTGTGCAGGTGCCAACACCAAGGAGAAGTTTGTTCCATAGATTTATCTTTCATGTCACTGAGAAAGTTAACGTCTGTTTTGACATAGCATAGACAGGACCAAGCATTAGTTTGAAGACAGAAGGCGACAATCCCAGAAAAAAATCTCTTTATCATAAGTTCAGAGTCCAGAAGGCAGTGGAGCATGAGTTTTCTGACAAAATAGGGTTTTTTTCTTCTAAAAATTATGCTTTTCAGAGTACAAAACAGCCCAGGTTTGACAAGTCTTACCTGAACAGTAGAAGAGTTTTGAACCCCAAGATTAGGGAAAGATACATTCATGAGATCCTGAATCCAAGAGAGAGGGTGAGACCTGTCTTAGATGTGGAGACCTTTTCATATTACCTTCAGTGACCAGTTTCTTTAAAAAACTCAAGAAAGCATCAATTTTAGCATGCACCCACAGGATGGGAGAACACTTAATTCATGGCAAATTTAGGAAAGTTTTGTTCTCCATCCAGTTCAGATCAAAACCAAATGTAAAAAGAAAAAATATTTCAAGAATCAAGAGTGTGACCTTCTGACCAGTTTCAGTGAAGTATATAAAGGACAACAGTGCAGAAAGCACTACATTTCAGCCCTCATCTCTGGCTGTGAATGTCAGGTGTTCAGAGAACAGTCAGGCTTATTAATCTGGTGTTTAAAGATGTCACCTAATCAAGAGCTGGGATCAGGAAGAAATCCCCAGCTGACATTAAAATGTTAAATGCAATGGACTGAATCCAATTATTATTTTTATGGGAATTGCTAATATATGGGCTGGGGCTGGAGGGTCTGATTTCCAAGATAAACACGTGACATTAATGCCACTGCAGACAGGGACTGATTGAAGCTTTCGATCTGTTCTGTGCTGCTGCTGTGCCAAGTCAGACTCCCCTTCCACCCCAGGCCTGCTGACACCCGGGCAGTCAAGAAGCTCCCATGGGGTCAGAGAATCCCTGTTGCAGCAATGGTGTCTGGATGCTCTCATGCATCACAAAGGCTACAAACCTGCATGGTTGCCCAACTGTTCTACTAACCTCCAACTTCCATGAGATATTTCCTTCTTTTGGTATCCATGAAATCTGAAGCTCGGGGGTTGCTGGTAAACCTAGCATATAAAGAGAGAAACTGTCTCCTTCCGTGAACAAATGAATTTGTCTCTGTGAAGAGATCTCGCAGCAGGTCTTCATCTCTTCAGGTTGCGTATGTGCAACCTGTAGCCAATGTACCAAGATAGCCTTGCTTGTCATGAAACCACTTTGCAGTTAGCCAGTAAGTTTCTCTGCCAGTCTGAGCTGCTTCAATGCAAGGATATGTCATAAACCTTCCTCCCCAAAAATCTTTCACTGCATGAGAGGAAAATGACTGGGGTGTGTTGACAGCCTTCAACTATCTGAAATCCCTTTGTGAAGTGCTACAGGGACCCAACCCAGCCAAGAACAATCACCCTTAAAATAGAAATTAAAATTAAATACCTTTACTTTATTTTTTCATGAAAGAAAAAGCAACATGGTTCATTGGAGCACCCACTCCACCTCTGTGTCACTCTGACACCTTCACTGACAATCATGCTTAGCTTCTGCCAGTGCCCCACAGAGCCCACCAACATGGGGTCACCACACTCAGTATCCACCTCCCTGCTCTTGGTATCTGGTAAGCAGATAATGGCTCCACGTGAACAATCTTTACAGCGAAAGGTACTATCCTGTATTGAGGCCACTGGCAGAGAGGAACAGAGCCAGAGGCCAGTACTAGATTCCGTGGCTTCCTGCCTGCTCTTCTGGTGCCATATATCCGCACTGGACACCAGCCAACAGGATGCAGCCAAATGTAATAGGTGATTCCATGACATTACTCCAGTTTACACCAGTGTAGATAAGACTGGGCTCCTGCCCTCACTTTTCCTATGCTACTAGCGTTGCTTTACTGTGCGACTGCCAGTCTGAATGCCAATCCAGTCTGGCTCTGGCTTACTGCGGGACCCAGACTCTTATGCTTCAGTGCATCCTTGCAGTCGAAACAAGATGTTTGTTCATACATATTTTTATTCTTGTTGCTACCCTGGCTTCTTCTCGTTAACTGTCTTGCACAGCCGTTGGTTCCACACCAGGGAAACAGGCGAATTATCTTGCACAGCCCAAGGGAGAGCAATGGGTGCTTGCCCAAGTGGGAATAACTGTGGTCCCATGGTGAGGAGAGGAAATCCCAAAAGTACAGAAAGTCTCAGCAAAGCAGGGGAGGAAATGCCAGATAAATTCCTCATCATCAGAGGAAGAGAAGCACCATCCTTCTGGCAAGCGTTGTCTTTGTTGCACCTCAGAGGGCTGAGCACAGCCCTGCAGACAGCAGGTAAGGAGCCATTTCTGGAGACAGCAGCTCTTTGGGGCAGAGCTCGGGGACTGATGCAGGGCTGGGCAGTTCCAGGGCATGCTCACTCTTTACAGTATGATGTGACACGTGGCCACAGACTCAAAGCTGGTGAGTAGAGACCTATGTTGCCAAGCAGGACAGGCTCACCCATCACCGAGATTTCAGCTCCCATTAACTTGGACTGAAAGTCCCAAGGGACCACCTTAGCCAAGCCCAGTCACCGTAACCACACTGTCTCCTTGGAGCTGACACCTGCAGGTTAAGCTACAGTCAAGGCCATCAGCAAACAGCCTCATCCCACTCTCCCTATGCACAGGGCAGACATATGCAACACAGAAGAAGGTAAGTAAGACACAGGCAGTACGGCTTTCAACTAAGCCAAAACTCTGTTCATTTTTCCACACAAACATCACCAGAGAGAGCCGGTCCCTGCTCCTTCAAGCTTGTCATCACACAAGACATGGCCTCTACCTCCCGTAAGAGATCTGATCTGTCAGTTCAGGCTGAGGCACGTAGAACCCAGCTCCTCCTCCTCACAAGGAGTTAAGTGACTGTACAATCTTAGCTACACTTACCGGTGTCTGCAGTGAGGGAAAAGAGAGGGGACAGGAGGGTGACTTGCCCTTTGGAGGTCCAGACCCTTCACCGCCTGCCTCCCCCAAGCCTTGCACCAGCAAAATGGATTTTCACACATAATCCTGCACGCAGCCTTTGTGCCATCCCACTTGATTTTACGTGGCAGCCATGCTCCTTTTGAAACGGTGCATGGTCCAGAGCAGATTGACTGTGCAGCAAGGTGAATTACAGCTGCGAACAAAATGTCTGGACAATTGCTATGGCAGAAGAGACTGGCATTGATTCATGCTACTGCTGCCAATTATCTCCTGGGTGCACAATGAATCCCTTATCACCTTTTTTCACCAGAGCTGGGCAGGAAGAGCTTTGCAGCCTTTGCTTTTGCCTCACTAATCATTGCTGGGCTGACAAGTCCCATGGACCGGGAACAGACTGCTCTTCTGGCTCAGAAATAGAGCCCATACCTTGCCTTCACTCTGACTGCTGAATATGTGCCCTCAGATGGCCTGTGATGCCATTTTTGTCTTCTAATGGAAGCTGAATGTCACTGCTTTCCCCATCAGGAATGAATGCTGGCAGACTGAAGCCCCAGTTCTGGCCACTTGTTGCACCAGAGCGCAGCTGACCAGGTCCGTCCAAGGAGAGGGGCACTGGGCAGGCAGGACTGGAAGCCTAACTCCTCTCAGTCCCAGGGCGCGCAGTGCCAGCGCCTGCCAGAGCCCACTGAGCTAGAGCTGGCACAGACAGGCAGCCTTGCACACCCCAGCTCGTGTGTCCTGTCCCTGCCACCCTTGGCACTCCTTGGAGAAGTGGAAAGTCATGATGCCAACACCAGTCCCCTTGGAAGGAGACGAAGAAACGGTGCTTCATTTGCACCCAAGTGATCTGCTCAGGATCAGCTGGATGGAGTCAGGAGACAGGAGGAGAAAGGTCTTATCTGTTTGCTGTTTTGTGGTTTAATGTCAGAAAGCATTGGGACTGAAAGTACCTCAAGCTTCACAGCCTTTGAGCTCTTTTGGTTGTGCTTCAAAAAGGCAAACCCCAAACCAGAAGAGCTCACGTATAATGTAGGAATTTTCCTCCCTCTGTTGTCTCAAAAAATATGAAACCAAATTCTATCTCAGGTGGCCTGCAGCCCTGGAGGGGGCACAATGCAGGGTGACATCTGCATCTGCCCTGTCCCCTGCTGTACCTCCTTTAGAATCACCTGCGTTGGAAGAGGTCTTTATGATCATCGAGGCCAAAATGGAGGTGCTGGCCCACAAGCAGTGGCCAATCCATAGTAACTCCACTCCATGAGCTACCCAAACCTCATGCAAATAAGACAAAAAGAGATCAATCTTACCCTACATAAGGGAAACGGAGAGGCACAGCCAGTCCCATATACACGTTAGCACTGCAGAATAACCCACTGCACTTTGGACTCTACTTCCTCTACTAACCACTCTACTTTGTCATTTTCCAAGCAAAAATCATTTTGACCCTGCAGTAAACTGTTTGTCCAGAGTTGCCACCACTGAACTGGCAGGCCTGTGTCACTACACCTCCCTCCAGTGTCCTTGTACCGACAAGGCCTGGAAAGGTGAGCTGCTCTGGGTGTGGGGTGTGGTGAGGATGGCCATCAAACCCAGGGGAATCATCAGTTTTCTCTCTAAAAGACACCAATTGCTCCTCCCCACCTCCTGGTTTCACCTACCTGATGGCTATCTGCTTACTGCAGCACTGGCCATCTGCCTTGGAGCCGCGTCCGTGAATTCAGCATGTGAATGCTGCACTATTTCGCACTTTTTGCTACAGATGTTCAAAAGAAGTAATTGTGGCCCTGCAAACCCCTGAGACAATGTTGTGTATTCATGAGTGCCATCTACTGGCACCTTCTCCCTTAATTAACCTTTAGAAAGCCACTCTGGGGTGTGGAGCTCTCCAGACTGAGCGCACACAGGTACCACTGGCTCCTGTTCCCTCCAAGCAGGGGAGAAAGTCTGTGCCTTCTCCAATATCCCAACCTCTCCGCTCTCATCAGCTGCAGGAAATAAATCAGGTGGATTCATTCTATAATCTGCTACAAGGATTGTTTAAGTAAAATGAACATGCTTTCCTGGTAGGGAAAGGATAACAGTTAAGGTAACACTTGAGATCTCAAGAGATTCTTCTTGATGCTTCTGCTAGCTGGATAAGAAGACATCAATGCAAAAAAAAAAATAAAAATCCATCCAACATATACATATACTGGCTTCTTCCTCAAAAGACTTGTCTGGCCCCCTGGAACCTCAGTTTCGAAGGATTGCAGCTGCAAAGAAAACCTCAAGACTCAGATGCCCAGGTATCTTGCAGAGTGCGCTGAGAGCCTTAAAGAATGGTTCTACCATGAGTGATCTCATCCCTAATCACCACACTTGCAGTGATAGCCATTGGGGGGGCAAACATGGGCAATTTATCCAGTTTTCCCGGGAGAGAGAAGCAAGGGGATCCCAAACCTGCACACTTTGCACAAAGGAATACTTCATTAAAGGGGCCCAAGTCAAAAGCATTTGCCGTACACCATTACTTATTTTGCTCTCCCAAAATGTCAAGGCGACTTAGCAGAGCCCCTGTGCTATGTGAGCTCTGCCCACTGAAGGAGAGCAATGCAGCACCTACTCTCATCAGGGCAATAATTACACTCATGGGAGCTTTCTGAAAAAAGTCTGGCAAAATTAGAGAAGCTGGCAATAGTGGGAACATGCCAATCTAACTGACAAGTAATACGAAGGCTGCTGAGAGATGAAAAGCAAAGGACTGGAGCACAGAGGGTGAAACACATCCAGAAGTGCAACAAAATCACACTCAGAGGGATAGAGTCTCCTTGACACAAGCGTTGGAAAGACCTTCATCTCTGAGCCACACAGGCTTAGGATTTGTGTTCTCCTTCCATGACTGTCCTTGACATGGAGCCATACTCATCCTTTTACACTTGCAATTATTGCCCTGTAGGGCAAGCTCTTCTTATTGCCTTGTACAGACATACACATTAGCCTTCCCTGCGATCACAGCACCCCGTGCCCCTCTCCCTTCCCTGTCTGTCCTCTCCCTGTTCAGTCGCCTCTCCTGCTTGCTTTTCACCTTCACACAGGAAATAATCTTATAATGGGAGCCAGAAACAAGATAGTCATCCTGCAAAGAGCCACCTCAAAGCACCTAAACTCTCACAGGAAGGCATACAAGTTATGCATACTCCTGATGATAAAGGTGATTAAGCATTATTATCAGGTTGCTGCAGTGTCAGTTCTGGTGCTCACTCTAAAAAGGACAATGTCTGATGGCACAGAGTTTAGCAAAAGAGATAAAAAATGAGAATTTAACGTCCAGATAATCCATCTTGCAGGGAGAGCTGAAATGAGCTCAGTGCCTGTAATTTAGTAATGAGAAGGTTAAGATGCATTTCAATCACAGTCTGTATGTACCTGTGCAGTGAAAAATCCTGAGATTAGTGGGTGCTTGAGTCTTTTTTAATTTTAAACAAAAGCATAATCAGAAGCACAACAAAGACTGGAGGCTGAAAATAAGTAAGGGGAGCATTCTTAGACCAAACCAATGCACCACTGAAATAATTTACTAAGTGAAGCAGTAGATTTTGTCTGATTTACAGTTTCGGCATCCCACTGGATGTCCATCTAAATGACATGCTCTAATCTAAGCAGAAGTTACTGAGCCTGAAGTAGAAATCTTTGGATAAAAGTCTGCGATCTGTTTTGCATGGGAGGTCAGACTAGCTGGTTAGAACCGTCCCATCCTCTTGCGAACAGGGCCATGATGGGAGAGCTGGAATCTTGAGAACTAGCAGCTAGCCAAAGAACAGTAGGACACAGCAGTAATAGTTTCCCATTACCTGGGATCACAGTGTCATTAAATCAGTACTTTAGGAGGTAGAATATTAATGTTGCCTAAGCAGGGTTTCTCCAGCAGTAATGAAAATTAAGGAGATGTATAGTATCACTCATATACACTATATGCAGTAAACAAATAATGAAAATAAACCATTGCAATATGCAGTTTGGGAAGTCCTGTACCATATTTGTTATTATTTATTAATTGTATTCCCATAGCAAAATACTTCTGCAGCACCCTGTAGCTTAAAGCCCCTTGCTTTCTAAGTGTTAATTAGCACTCACAATAAATGCTGAGAAGTGAAGGAAGTGTGTTCGTCTCTCTCCTACGTTTGTAAAGCCCTACAAGCAAAACCCAAAGGGACTTGCACAAGGTCACAAGTGAATCAATAGCACTGCCAGAACAGAGCTCAAAACTCCGGGCTTCCAGGTTCCTCCCACAGAGAGAGAAAGCTTGGTAACAAATCCCCAAAGAAGTGGGAATGAGCAAGAAAATCACAGTGTGCAGGCTGGCTGTGTTCACAGGTGAGCTAATTAGACTGTGGTCTAACTAAAATACAGCCTTTGCATCTTGCCTTTCTTCCTTGATGATGTGGGCAACAGGTATAGGTTGCCCATAAGTTTAAACTGTAATCTAGGAGACAGCTTCTAACCTTGGAGAGAGTGGAACAGCCCTACGATGGGGTGAGAAACCCAGTGATTTCAATATGGCACCTGGTACACTCGTGGAAAGCATCACTGTTTATAATTGCCTGGAAGAGCAGAGGGGGAGAAATGAAGACACAATAGGCTCCTCCCAGTCTTCCCTTCCACAGTAAACCTAGTTTTAGAAGCACCAAACACTTGCCATTTCAAATGACGTTCCCAGGTACGTAGGTGTTTAGCACCTCTAGAAAGCAGTTCCTGCACCATAGCAATTATAATGGACACACGAGTCCAATACGCTTTTAATGGCTGGAGTTAAAGACCACTTCTGCTGAAAACTGCAAAAATGAGTGGCAATCACATACCTCTGCATCACTGTGAAGCTGGGGAAATGAGGGTATTACTTGTGTTATGATATCTCTCCTCCCTTTTTGCCAGGAACACAGTAGGAATGGAAGGGAAACAACTCACAACAGGCCACGAAAATCAAACATTAACCAAAGATTCGACCTCCACACACAAAACATAACAACTGGGAAAACTCTACCACAATAAAAGAGCTTGTTTTTAGAGAGCAATGGTCTGGTCAGGGAAAAAAGCTGGGTTCAACTTGCTTAAGTTTTAAGGGTCTAATCGGGAACTCACTAGAAAAATCCCACTGTTGTCATCGCTCGCCTGTTCCACATAGGCAGAGGTGTCACGAGCACAGGCAGCAGACTGTCACCTCTGGGGAAAAGAGGTTTTCAGTTACCAAGGGAAAAATGCAGTCCAGGTTCTTATTGAAACCTGCAGTTCACATGAGGGTGAATAGTTGCAAAATGAAATACCAAAGTCTCCCACTACAGAACCAGTTCATGAGTGACCGGAGGTGAAACGCTAAAACCAACACAAGCTAGGGCACGCAGAGGGACTGAGCCACAGAGTCAGAGCATTCAGGAGGTGCCCAAGGCAGCTTCACACAGGCTGCATGTCCAAGATAATTCCCGGCCAAGATAGACACCCTCTGGATGCAGACAATGCTGAAAATTAGTGTTTGGTAGATGAGAAGGGAAAAAAATATCTGTAAACTCTGAAGGTGAAAGACATTACTCTCACCCTTAATAACTCACAGGTGTCTTTTTCCCTATCTTGTCTGCCAAACATTTCAAACCAGTGTTGCATTTCCTACTAAACCATGATGCCCACACAAGAAACTGAAGTGAGCAGTGGCCCATGAGATGGTATAGTGCTTTGAAAATGAAGTTTCCAAAAGCATTTGAGATAATGGAAGAGAAATGGAGGGATCAGAAGCAGCAATGAATGAACACAGAGAGACAGGATTTCTCTGTACATCAGAGCTCTGAGCTTCAAAATCACGTGGAAATCCCAGCTTTCCTGTTTTTAACAGGAAATAACCCAGGAGATAGACCAAAGGCTCTGAGGCAATTCATTTTCCAACATGACAACGCAGCGTACAGCCAGAGCATCACATTGCAGTCATGCTGCCTGTTACTCAGTGTGAAAAAAGATCAAAGAGCAAGAGGGAGCAGATCCAGCGAGGCACGGTGTGGATCTGCAGCTGCATGGTTCTCTCTTTCTCGCAGCTCACCTAGCTGAAAGCAAGGACGCTGTTCAAGCTGTGGCTGTCTGCACCCACACAGAGAAGAAACCGATAATGCCAAGTAGCCCCTTTCCCCTGCTCGATGGACTGCACTACGCACACTTGCTTAGAGCCCCTCTTGCATTCAGTGGGCAGGTAGCACTGCTGGTTTGCTCCAGCATAGAAGGGTTAAATGACCCATAACTCCAGAAAGGTCTGGTTGCAAAAAAAAGCCAGGGAAGCTCATGCCTTTATGAACTTTTATCAGCTTCCAGTCCCTTTTCCTTTTTGCTGTCACCTGTCACTAAAATTAAATAACATTTGGTCTTGTCACTATGTTAACCAAGAGACACTGCAGACTCAGAAAATTAAACTCGTTCTGACCTACTGGATGCTCGCTCCTGGTACACTTGACAGGAAAGCACAGCCTACAGTGGAGAGAACAGGGGACTCATCCCTTGGAAATATAAGTGCCTGATGCCTACCCAACTCTCCTAAAAGAAACATTCCAAAGAGATTAGACACAGAAGACTTATAATAGGGATGATCCTATACAGGCATATCAGTAACTGATGCTAAACAGCATGGAAAAACCTGATTCACAGCCCCGCAAAGGATCTGGGGCAGAGAACATTAGCAGCACAATGTAATGCCCAGCCTTCGCACACTGTCTATACAACAGGCAGTCAATATCCCTGCAAAGCTGCCTGCCTGTGTTTCGTATCTGTATTCTCCTCCATGCTCATTTTGGTCCTGATGTCAAAAAGGCGCTGTTCATCTCTTCTTTCCAACAGTGACCTCCCCAGTTCTGCACAGCCATCAGCTGCTCATATATTGCCATGCCTTGAGAAGTTAGGATAAGTACGCTCCAAAACCCAAAGAAAAATAAAACAGTGCCGGATGCTCATCAGGTCATCAGAAATACAGGGTAGCACTGTAACACAGATGCAGCGCTTTCTGCTACTATGCCAGCATTTTAGGCATATTCCTGGTTTTCTTCTCTTTTCCTGATGCTTCCTTACAAATCAGGCTCTCTCCCCGCCTGGTCCTCCTCTGATAAAAGTCTCACTGCAGCTGCAGAGAAAGGCAAGCCATTTCACTTGCATGGCTGCCTCTGCATTTCAAGCTTATTTGTATGAGACACTGCCACCCAGCACAATTTGCATACGTACCAAAATGCGAGACCTGCACAAAACGAAGCAGGAAAACCATTTGTCTCTCCTCTCGGAAAAGGTTAATGGCATGGATACTTTGCAAATGTTTACTATGAAGTGTTTCCTAAGCCTCTGAGCTATAGAATTTGTATATAAAAGGAGGTTCGCCCTCTTCCCCCAGTCCCACAATCCTATTTGCTTCAGATTAACACGAGTGACCTCCACTTCACGTCAGCTTCATTCATCTCCCACGGAGCAGGGCCTGGCTTTACTGAATTATTTCCCTGCCATCATGAAATGCTATTCAGCTGCATTGGAGGGGACAAGGCTGCAGATGCAGGTGTGAGCTTCCTATTACATTAACCATTCAACATCCAGACAAGATTCCTATTTAAACCTTACTCAGATCAGGAGGGTTGCAGAAAACCATGACATAAGTACAAGTTACCTGGACTGAACCCACCAGAACACTAGGCCCAAACGTGTCGTAATGAAAACAGGGGTGAGCTACATCCTGGTAACTACATGCGATCATACACGTCAGGGGACAAAGCAGCCCTGCCATGAAGCACCTCATCTCAGCTCCTCCTGTGGCTCCCTCCCTCTCTGTCCTCGACTGTGTCAGTCACCCAACATGCCCCACAGTTGCTGTCTTAAGAGTGCATCAGAGGCTCTGGGATGGGTGCTCTTTGAAATGGCTTAATTTAATTGACATATGAAGTGTCACCTCCAAATTAAGCCAGGCCGAAGAAAACCCTTCAGGACCTTTCTGTCCCTTCTCTCTTTCTTTCTTCCCCTCTCATTTTGCTTTAAAAGAGAGCTTACATGTCACTCACCTCTCTGGCCATCAATAGGAAACAACTCCTACCTGAAAGGTGTCTTCAGTTGCAGACTACAAGGGCAGGGAGGATATGCCCTCATTTCCCCAGTCTTCCAAGAATAACAGGCCAGACTGAAGTCCCTCCACAAGTCAGATCTCCTGTGTCAGACATAAACCCAAATTATTGTGGCACATAAACACAGATCTGTGCTGAAAGAATGGCCATTGGGCAATTAACAGAACGAGCATTAAATCTGTCTCCCTCCTTTGTTCTCCAGGCAGGCTGTAAGATTGACTGAACCCTTTTACTTGGGAAAACAAGTATTAAGGCTGATCGTCAGCTGGCAGAAAGCCACGCAGTACCATCAATTTCTCTATCACACTGACTGAAATTTTGACCTATGGCTTCCCGCTGCATCAAAACTGTTACTTGCTACCTGCACCTCCCCTACCTTCAAATGGCACAATAACTCCACTCACTACTTTCTGCAGACCAGGGTCAGATTTTCCCGGACCTCACTTTGTTTTTCACCTTGCAATTTGGTGCTGGTTTTCCTGCCAGCCAGACACCCCTCCCAGGCTTGCCCTTCTACCTCCCCACCCTGTTCTGTCTCATGCTCACAGGCTGTGCTGAACGGCTCTAAGTAAAAGGACGGCTGCTTTCTGGAAGTGCCACAACAGCACGGTGCAAATCCCCTGCTGCACTAGGCTCACAGTGGCCATCCTCTACAGCACCCAGGCTGCCTGGCAAATCCTGCTCTGATATAGAGCAGATTGCATCAGGTTTGGGAGGTTTTGCTGTGATTTGCAAATAATCAGACAGTTCAGACACAACCCATAAATATTGTATTTACGTGTTCTGCTCATTATCACAAATCAGCATCCTGCCTGAAGAAGCAGAGCCCTAAACTTAAAGTAGAGCAGAGAAGTATAAAGGACTGGTGACAATAACTGTCCCGCTCCCATGGAGCAAGGGAATCAGACCATTTCAATACCTTCAGCACCCAGACTGTCCCAACACGTATCCCATCCTTTAGCTCTCCGAAGATTTACATACCGTTTCTCACTCTGCACAGACAAGAGTTCGCTTTTGCACTCAGTGAAAGGTGGTTGGGTTTTTGGTTTAAAAAACAAAACCATGATTTTACCGAAGATCACATGTGACTCTTGTGATGAGCAAAGCCATTTTAAACAGTCCAGAACCTGGGGGAACCAGCCAGAACACAGAGGGTGTTGTGTGGGCCCTTCTTCAACACACACCTACTGACCTCCAAAAAAGCCAGAGGCTGATGAAGACTGGTAGGATAATCAGAGTAAGGGAGATCCCTCGATGGGAGACCAGAGTAGCCAGCTTTTTTTAGCTTAACCAAACAGAGACTAAGAGGGGTCATCACTGCAATCCAGAAATAACTCAAAGGCAGACACCAAGGAAGAAAAATAGCTAGTCAAGATCAGTGACTAGAAATAAAGAGAGGAATAAAAAGGCCATAAGTAAATTTGGACTGGAAATTATAATGTTTCTATTATGAGAAGGATGAGGCAGAAGCTACTTTTTAATAGGAATAATGGGGGAAAGAAACCATTAACCATCCTGGGGAGTTTATAAAGCAGACTCTAGGATACGGCACCTGCAGTCAGAGGGGCTGAATCAGGCACCCTCGAGCTTCCTCGCTACACTGGGTGCTCAGCTCAAACCCAAAGAAGGAAAAAAAAATAGAGGAGAATGTCAACAGTCACCACTGCTGTCAAAAATCTCTCATTAAAACTAGGCCACAAATGCAGCAAGCTCTGCAAGGAAGAATGCCCAGAGGAGAAAAATGGCATCTCGGTGAATTCAGGCTCCTTGATCGTTTGTGCCTCTCCATCGCAAACACAGACACTTGCCCCACGCTCGCTCTCCAGGATGAATTGCCAGTTGGGATTTTTCTGTAGTACGTCTACAGTGAGGCATCAGGAAACTCTCTGTAAAAGCTATTGGAATAACTCTACCCAAAAGCACTCTCTTGCAGTGAAACAAACCGTTAAGAGGAAAAGTGGTCAAGTTTTTCTGGACTCCTATTTAGTCTCTGTAACTAGAATTTGCAGGAATCAGAAAGCAAGAGAAATGCTTCCATCTCTAGTTACAACTTTTCGAAGGAATTGTGCTTGGTTTTTTCCCCAACAAACACTCTCCATCGACATTTACAATTTATGGCCCAAGAGACATGGAATGCAGAAAGTAGGCAAACACATAAAAGAAAGCAGAGTGTCTACTTCTTAAAATCTTTTTTTAAATTTTACAACATACAGTGCAGAGAAAGAATGAAGGAAACTCAGTTGGCCTGAAATAGGCAAAACTAGTTTTAAGGGTTTATTTTCTAAGCTGAAAGTTCTAGCACAGCATATCTTTTTTTTTTTTCAAAAAAAAAAAAAAAGGACACAATACCCTCACTCATTCAATACCTTAACTAAGGATTCAGTGTTCCAGGTTCGACATGGAAGGATTATATGCTGGATTATATGATGCTTTATGCATATGTTCTCATGAAGGAAATGGTGATCTCTCTGGGTGTAGGTCTGTCCTCCTCTGGAAGCCTGGCAGTGCCACTGAATGACTATTTATTGTGACCAAAACACCAGTGAGCTCATTCTTGTCTCCTTGCATGCGTGGAGCTTGTGACGATCTCTTTAACTTGCCCCATGAGGTAAAAATATAAAAGGAAAATGAAAGGAGAGAGGGAAATAAAAAAAATGGGTAAAAAATATGTGTGGAGGGACACAGCAGAAAGAAACCCAGTGTGGGAAACAAATACCTCCTTCCTGTACACTTCCACTGTCTCCAAACTGTATCCACGTCTGGCTTTAATAGAACCTTCCTATTTTGAAATTCAAAAACAAATAGAAGCCTTCCTGCCAAATATACAGTGAAAGAAATACCGACAGGTTTGTCTTTCCTTCCACACTCTCCTTCTGTCTCACCTGCACCCAGCCTAGCAGGGGTGGAGAATTGCATGTAGATTTGTTGGGCGATCCGTCAGTGCTACGGAGGGCAACACTGGCTGGGCTGAAGGCAGCTGGCCCAGTGCAAGCTCCCACCTTCTGTACACTGCAGCAACAGGGCTCTACTTACGACACAGCCAAAAGCTTGCAATTTCCTGTAACGTTTTAGAAACCGGTTGGGAATCATCTAGAATTTCTTAAGGTATTGAAATATGAGGTGTCCCGCCACAGGGGGAATTTAATCTGAATATACCCAGAGACACAGCACATGCACACAACAGGCAGAGATGCTGTCAGTGCTCATGGACAAAAGGGTTACTCGAATACAGCTGGCTCTCAGATAGAGTCCAAATGACTGAGGAAAGTCTACCATTACTCTTCCACCCATGCATTTTCAAAGCACACCGGTCAGCAATGGAACAGATCCTCTGAAGGAGTCACTGGTACCTGTAACTCATTCCTACTACTACCCCGAGAAGGGATTAATCAATATATTCATTTCTAGGCACTCGCTGAGGGGTCAGACCTCCATTCTGCATGGACAAGCCGGAAGGATGCCTGTCCCTGTCCTGCACCACTTACAACCCCTGTTACTGGCAGCACAGGGGTAAAGGACACGAGAGGACAGGGAGCTGAAGCAATGGACAGCACAGCACAGAAACCAAGTCTCCGTTCATAGAATCATAGAATCATTTAGGTTGGAAAAGACCTTTAAGATCATCCAGTCCAACCATTGACCCTACTCTACCAGGTCTGCTACTAAACCATGTCTCTAAGCACCACATCTACACGACTTTTGAACACGTCTAGGGATGGTGACTCAACCACCTCCCTGGGCAGCCTGTTCCAATGTTTGATAACTCTTTCAGTGAAAAAGTTTTTCCTAATATCTAGCCTAAACCTCCTCTGGCGCAACTTGAACCCATTTCCTCTTGTCCTATCACTAGTTACTGATGCCAGGCAAGAGCAACACACAGGCCCCTCAGCAGGGAGAGGTTTCAAGGAGGTATCAAAAAAACAACCCAGTAAAATAGTGGCTACTCTAGATTTGATGAGTTTTCCAGAAGCATAGGGATGTGACCGGAAAATCAGCAAGTGGATCTCTCGGGACTGACAGAACAAAAATAACGGTCAACATCTTGACCCAGTCATAGGTAAGACTGCTGAGGAGACGCTGCCTGGTGAAGAGCCCTAAAGACCAAGCTCTCACTTTATGGAGGCAGTTCCTTCCATTTTTCAAAGGGCAGAAGCCAAAAGCCTGTCCAAAAATGTGATCAACAGCTACTTTAGTTTAATCACAGGAGCAAACTCAATTACAAGGGATGGTACAGTAGCAAGTTGTGCAAAATAACTTATTTGACTTCTTTTTCTTCTTTCCCACAAAAAAAGAAGGTGCTTGTCAGTCTCATCAGAATGCCTTTGATCTCAAGACTGATCTAAGCAACAAAATACGAAGAAATGAAAGAAAAAATGAAAAAAGCTCTCTGGAAGAGTGCAGTATGCATACGTCTTCCTGCCTCCCCAGCCACAAGCAGGAGAATCCTGAGACCTGGCAAGGTACAACCCAGAGAACAGCCCTCCAAACCATGATGTACCTTGGGCACTTTCTTAAGGCTCTGCCAGATTCTCCATTTTGCTCTACCTTTGTTAATATGTTAATTAGTGACCAAGGTTTATAGTGCTATAGTTACATTTTACAGTCATACACAGTGCTCTTCTCAACAGCATTCTCCCTCTTAAATTCCCAAGAGTAAGGAAGCACAGTCCATGGGGTTTAAGGATGTTCTGCATTTTGATTTTTGAGGCCACCATCATTGCTAGATTAAAACTGCACTGGCTGAGTCTATCTACAAAACCACAGTTATCAGCCCTCCACAGGCTTGCAGAAGGTCAGGGCAGCCAGATAGGGAAACCTAAAATTCAAGAGAGACTGTCTGTGTATTGGGTCTTAATTTAGAAGTGACTTGGATATTTCAGCACTTACTTAAGGTTAGGCATGCAAGTCCTCTCATTGAAGTCACAGGAGCTATTCGTGGGCTCAGAACTTAGACACGTATTAAGCACCCTCCTGACTTGTGACTTCAGATCGTAACATCTGTGAAGCAGAGTCTGCTGCTCAATACCGCCTTGTCCAGCCCTTTACATGATGATCCTATCTGCTCTGGGATCTAAAAGATGCTGATAATTATTTAATTTAAATGACATCAATTGATATCCGACTAGTCTTAATTTTGGCTTTGACAGGAAAAAACAGAAAGCATCCATAGACGCACATTGCCTCTTCTGATGTCAGCAAAAATATTGCTACTGATTTCTTGAAAACTAGGATTTCATTGCAACATTTAATGCTCTGAGTGTCACTAAGTAAAAGTGGGATGGTCCCAGATTTTCCTACAGCTGTTAAACAGGAGAGTTATCAGTTCTAAAGACAAAAGCAGAACTGTAAACCGTGCTACTTGAAGTGATAATGATAATTGGAGGAAAAAAAGGAGAATTAATATTTCTCTGTAGCACTGGATGGTCCTAGCAAATGCTAGAAATGGCAACAGCCTTCAGCGACAGACACAGCTTATTGTTCACAGAAAGCTTTCTCATCATCGCTGGTTTTTTACATCTTTAGCCTTTATTTTACAAGATTTCTGCCTCGGTTTGCTCTGGCCCTCTGCAATCTGGAAGCTGAACAGCCAGCCACAGTGCAGCAGAGAGCTTGAGACACCAGTCCTGAGAGCTGGGAAAGTTCCTCACTGTCTGCTGAAACTTGCTGCTTCGGAGATTCCAGCAAACCCTTCTCCATCACAGGGCAGCTCTGCCTGGCTGGTGGGTGAGCAAGCACCAAGTCTGAGAAACAGGCAAATAGTGATCCTTTTGGCACGAACGCTCCCGTTGAGGGGAACAAAAAATTCATTTGTGTTCACGTACACTGAACGGTTTGTAGAGCTACCCCTACTGCTGTGTATCACATACACAGGATCAGACCGCGGGCAAGGGAGAAAGTGGGTCGTTAAGTCACAGAAATTCAGTCAACCTGTCCAGATATGAGTCTCAGGAGAACATTCAATTTAGATAGCTTCCTCAACCCTCCTCAAGCTTGGTTTATGATCGATTAATCTAGACATACAGAAATGATAATAACTCGATAGATCTCAGTACGCAGGAGGTCATTTTTAAAGCATCATTATGTGCATTAGAAAGCTTTAACACTCATGACACCATAATTATAATCAAGCCTCATCTGGCATTACCTAGCATTGGGAAGAGTGTAGTGGGGGGTAGTTTGGTTTAATTCCTAATCTAATTAAAATTCTATTTTGCTCTAGCAGCCAAAACCATGTTCCATTTTAAAAGCATAACAATGCATACCTGCAATTATGAATTAAGTCATTTCATTTAAAAGCAACTGCACCTCAGATGTCCTCGTAGAAAAGCATGAATTACACATCTGTAACACAGAACTTGCCAATTCTGGCTGCTTAGAGCCCAGTACTGATGTAAAATAAAAAATTACAAAGGTGGAAAGCTCACAGCTTTGCAGGGCAAAGGCGCAGCTGTATTTCATACCTCACAAAACTAATTCTGTGCAGCACAGACTTGAAAGCAAATTTTTGGGGTGGGGCTAGGGGAGGATGCTTCAACCTCTTCACAGTTGCCTAGTTCAGTTACAAGGTTATTAGCCTCATTGTGGGAATCACAAGGCAAAATACCACATCTTGAATAATTCAGGAAGTCAGACTGAAGGACGGGAGCGATGCCTTCTCACTTTAAATCCTGTCTCCCTCTTCCCCATACTGATCTCCCGTGACTCCACTAAACATAAAGCAGCAGGCAATAAAAGAACCAGCCATTACTGCAGACAGCTGCACAAAGCCCCGTTCCCGCCTTTCTCCCTCATGCGCCCATCAGAAAGGACTCTGAATCCATCCTTCTCTCCTTTCTGCTGACTTGTGAATGAGAAAGGGAAAGCAAAGATTATTCATCTGATCTCCAAATTCAAAAGCGCAGAGCATCCCCAGGCTCCAAGAGAGGAAAGCCCTGGTAAGGTCGTGTTAATACTGTGCTCTACCTGGCAATACTTCGCACAGCTGACAAAACTTTCAAGGTGCCCATTATCACCGTTCTGGGGTGAAATCAGAAAGTCTGACTGGGGTTTATAAATCCCAGTTTAACACATGTACACCACAATTTATGAACACGGTACGTTAATGGCTGGGCTCAGCATCACTAAATCAGTCCCTCCTGCTACAAGTATGAAGTAAAGATGGATAAATCAGAGCATTTCATTTAGGGTGATTTACATTGCAGATAAATCAACAGAGTGATTTGTTGACATGTTGCAGGATCTTCTAATCTCTTTCTGGTTTTCCATCAATCAAAACTTTTTGAAATTACATCACTAAATTCCAGACTAGAGGGGCAGGGCCATAACTCACATCTCAGGGTCAAAACCAAGCAGGCTCATGGTGCAGAGCGATGGTTTGGCTGGGCTGGGCTGGGTGACGAGGCAAGCTGCATTCCGTTCCCTGCTCTGGGACTCCTCACACAATTTGGAGGCCAAACTTTGCATGGGATCCACTTTCCTGTCTTGTTCTATAATTTCTCAGTCCTGTGCCCCCATACATGAAAGTGAGACCCCAGCAGGTCCCCCTGAGGGTTGGATCATGAGGATAAACAGCTTCAGAAGAGCACAGTGTGTTAAAAAGTAAGGCAGCTACACTGCAAGGCAGCCAGGGATCTTGGCCACCCCAGAGAGCCATGAGAAGAAGCTGAAGTCTCCCTCAAGGTGACAGAGTGATCATTTACAGATCATAGGGACAGATGTAAGACAGGGTGACCTAGAAGAGCATAGACTCAGGAGCATTTCTGAGGAGCTCCAGCTGGGCTGTGCAAAGATCATGAGCAGGGAGGTCCCAAGGACAACTTTCCTCCTGCATCTCAGGATGGACAACTTCTGGTCCTGGCTCCACCCTGGTCTGTCTGTTCCCCATGTTGTTATCAGTGCCTGTTTCCTCAACTGTGAAGAGAAAATTAGGAAAGTAGCCTCATTTATAAAGCACTTTGAGATGTGCTAATGACAAGTGCTCTAGAAGAGTGATTTGTTCTTCAAGCACGACTTCTGATCTCAGTGGTTGCTCAGTCTTTCAGCGTATCCAGATAGCTTAAGACTCAGAACTAAAGCACTTACTCTATGTCTCTGTGTTACATCTCACAGACTTCATAAATTCTCTATTTCCTCCTCCCAGAAACCAACAAATTTGGTTTCTTGTGCAAGCTGATAATGTCTCCATCACAAAAGCATTCCAAGTTAGTCAGAATCCAAAATACGACAGCCAGGTGTGCCCCTCTAGATTTCCACCTACAAAAAAATCCTTTCCCAACAGTTAGGCCTTGGCGGCTACTGCTTTTTACATGAAAAACTACTGTCCTGTTTCGCTAACCTTCTGCTTCAGCTTTCACGTCGTAGTGTGGCGCTGAGGAAGCAATACTAGAGTAATCTGCAGTTCAGAAGACATGAAGTTGATTAGCACTGTACATGAATCACTGTCTGACCTTCGCCTCCGTTTATTTCAGCAGCAATGCTCTTTTGAATTGATCTAAAGGAGCTACTTTCTGAAATGCCGTTACACTGATGCGAATAGTTCTTGTACAATTCCTGTACAAAGCAACACATCCAGTGCTGTTCAGGAAGCCATTCACAAAATCCTGTCTGTACTGGATGGACAAGCAGCACCAGAAAATTAGGACTGACTCTGAAAGGCATTTGGTTGTTTGTTTTTTTTCCCCTTTACCTTAAGCACACACAGGAGAGGTTTGTGTTAGTGGGAGATGTCAGAGGGAACCGCTCCAGAGAGGGGAATGCCCCGGCCACCATAGAACGGGCACCACACAGCAACAACGGGCTTCTCCCAGGGCTGGACACGGCTGCATCCTGCAAGCTGAGCAGGATGTTTCCCTCTGTGCCAGATAAACCCAGAGCTCATGTGGCACACCGGGCAGTGACGAGGGGACAAGAACGCCCTTTGCTGCCCTCACAGAAGCACCCCTGTTCCCTTCCTCACCCTGCCCAGAGTAAGAGAGGAATAGAACTTCCACTCAACAGTGCTCTGACTGTTGTGCATATATATAAACACACACACACAAAAATACACATTTATATATACATATATGTATAATTTTATTCATACATGTATGTGTATATATACATATACACATGCACAAGCATACATATATATATATTTACTGGACACAACTGTAGGAAATGAAAGAGCTCAGGACACAGGGTCAAGTGCTGTAGTTTGAGACTTTCCAAGCCCGGAGTACCTGGTTGTTCCTTCCCTCACTGGTCCAGCTGTGCCAGCAGAGAAAACATTATCCTGACAAGACTGCTTTTAATAGTATAGATCATTTTGATGAGGTGTCTGTGTACAGTAAAAGCACAAAGTTTTGCTAGAATCACTGTTTTCCCCACCACGAACAGTGAGAGGGCAGGGCGCACTGGTGTTGCCCCAGTGGTCCAAGTCCCCACCTATACTAATATTATCCTTAATTTATCCTACAGGTATATCCAAGCAAAAGAAATCAAAGTACCTTACTCCCAAAGCCTCAGTCTCTGTAGTCTGGAACAACCCCCTTCAATTCCATAATTATTTTAACAATTTAGAAATCTAGCTGGATTTTGCCAGTTTCAGAATGATTTCGCAGTCCAGAGATGCTTGCTGAGGACGAGGCAGAACTAGAGTGCCATTTTTTAAAATATTAGCTGATTCAATAACTTGCACTTTTAAGCATACCGCATGATTATTGGCACATAAAACACCATAACACTTCTGAGCCCTGGTGAGACCCATGCCTTGCATTAACTGCACGAGTTATAAGCCCAGCCCCAGTGTGCTTTGGCTTCTGGATATAGGGCATGTTCAAAACCTTACCAAGTACTAGCAGGAAGTTCTATCACCTCATTGGTACAGTCTCTCCCACAACGGTGACTTGAGATCTACCCTTCCAATATTTACACACACTCTTCACACACCAGACTAGACACTGTTGAAGCAGAGCTATGGGTATGCATAATACACCTTTTTTTTTCCTATGATATTGTTACAAAGTAGGAGGTGAGATTATTCACATATTAGGCCTTCAGTCTCCAGGGAACTGTCTGTGGTTTCTATATTTATACTGTCAGGGTTGTCACAGAAAATACTGCAAGAGATTTTGATCTTGAAAACTGATGCAAATTTCAAAAAATCTGTGGCATTTCCACTTCATCCCCAAAGCTGGGGGAAACGGAGGCTCTCAGATTTTTGCTCTCCTCTTCCTTAAAACAAAGAGACAGAGTAAAGCAGCAGGAGGCCATCACACAAATAGCAATCATAAAATTGATCGGGCTATCAAACAACTGTCATCAAGAAGCGGAAAACAGATTAATGAGCATTCATTATTGACTGGTCAAGTAGCCTGGCAACAGCTCTCTTCAAACGCTGACAACAGCAGGACTCTCTAATCATTCCCAAGCAGGACGGGACCTTTCTTATGCCGTTGGTCAGCACAGCTCTGGGATTTTGCTCTTCACCATGTGGGGAAGATAAAACAGGACTTAGATAAAATACTGGCTGCTGTCTAAGCACAAATATTCCAAAATTTGCATTTCCTATCATGTAAGCACCAAGAAAAATGTGCAAATCTAGATTAAGAGGTGCACAACTCAATATTTTCAACAGCTTCTCACGGGTTGCTATTTTAGAGAAGGCTGCCTCTTACCAAATGAAAACACTAATAGTAACCTTTTGAAGATGAGCAATGAAGAAGTGGTGAGAAAATGAAAGGGTTCACATGGTAGACATCTTGGTCCCTGCTATGTCATTGCCACTCCAGGGCCAGCAGAACTGTTCAAGTTGGATCAACCTTACTGTAAAGAGAGGGGCTGTAGGCTGGGCAGACTGAGAACATTCCTGCTCTCCAGTGCACTGCCCAGGTCCGTTGCATTAGTCTGAGCATTGAACTACCATAATTTTACATATAGCTCAGTGTTTGTAGCATACATACAGATTACCTTTTTTGGATCTGGCCAGTTCAGATAGGATGCACACACATTTAGGGTCATCAGCCCATATGCTCATGGCTGGGTCAGGGCCAGCAGGCTCTGGGCCTTCCAGGCACAGAGCAGAGGATATTTATTTTATCAGGTTTCTGAAGAAGTTCAAGAACATTGTACAAAGGGCAATGAAAGAGGTGGAAAGCACCTTACATCAGCAGTTGGCTCAAGACACACAGGCTTGATGGTTTGAATGCTGCCAAGACTGGGATTGTGTTGTTATTGTGCAGCAGATAAAACACAGTGTTGTACAAAGCGGGTATTGGTGGTTGCATTAAAAAGAATATTCTACACCAATGAATGAAAAGTGGGTGGCTTCTTGGTTTGCTTGAGGGACTGTTCCAATCAGGTAAAAATAAACAAAGACAGGGATGAAGGCCAAAGACATAGTAGGGAAGTTCCATCTCAAGAAACCTCTGTACTACGTAACTACGTCTCACAGCTATGCACTGTCCCACAAGGTATGTAGTACAACCCACATACATTCACCTCCCACACATGGCTGGGGCATTCAAAATCACCATTGACCGGTGCAGCGCAGAATGAGTCCTGCGATGCCCAAAGGGGCCCAGTGACAAAGAACCAGAGCAGTCACTGCTACATACAGTGACGCTGCGGGCTCACCTGACTCCACTCCATGTGTGCTACATGTGTCCAACTCTTTAGGTACAAAACAGGGAAAAAAGAGAGTGAAAGGGCTGGTATGGTCTTACACAAGACTCTGTCCTCTCCGCAGTGCTACTGCTCCTCTCCTGAAGGAACTGAAACACATAGCAGAGGCAGCTGGCTCTAAAATTTATAGAAATTTATCGAAACCCTGCCATACGCTTTGCCTTCTGCATGGGGACCCACCTCTTCTCCCCTACCCCATGTTTCCTCATTGCGTGATTCAGCAAGACCTACAAGGGATAACAGCACTAGAGATGCATGTTCCACACAGTAAGGAGTTCCCTCTGCCTCCATTCCTCAGGTCACTTCTGCACCAGTGAGAAGCCCCATGAGCTGCTCTCCAGTCCCAATTGCCAAACAATTATAAGGCATGTAGGGTACTTATGCCCATTTACAGCATTAAAAGTCCTACCCTGTGGGTCACATTTGCTTAGTAATTTTACAGAGGTGATATGAGATATGGGTCGATATTTAATGTTTCTTAATATTAAAAGATTGATTGTAGCAGGGGGAAATTAATAGTGCAGAACATGCAAGTGTGATCCAACAGAAGCAAGTGCCTATTCCAAAAGAGCTGAGATGCTGCTGCACAGAAGAACCAGCATTTATCTGCGTGTCCTTAATAATTAAAGAGTTCACTGCCAACTCTAAAATAAACATTATCATCAGCATTGCAGTGGGGCCTGCAAGACCCATCTCCCAGGCCAGGGCCCCAGAGGACCAAATGAGGACAAGCAGTCTTCCCCAATGAGCTGATAAACAAAATACGGAGCATGAAGTAACATGTGGGTACAGCTAAGGATGCATAAGGAAGTAAGAGGAGGATTTAGGTCAAACATGGGAATAGTGCTGTCCATTGTCAAAAGAAGATGAAGAATAATCTTTAATAAATGCTGCTGTGGAAGACGAAGTTTTGAGGCAGGATAAGAAGGAAGAAAACAAAGTTTTACTGGGGATCATGGAGGAACAACCTCCCATATGAGAGTCAAAGTCCAATGGTCAGTGGTCAAAGACCCCCCCCAACTGGTTAAACAGCCTTTCTGGTTAGTTCAAGTGAGCTAATGGGAGTGAAGTGGTTCCTCACTCCTTCCTGGCTGCCACTGACTTTCAGAGTGGCTGAGCCAGTGCCTAGTGTCGGGCAGGTTGGCTGGAAGTAGCTTCAGGAGAGTGGGCAGGTAGGAATCAGGGAAAGGAAGATAAGCAGTTTGTGTCTGACAGGAGGGAGAAGGTGAAGGGCAGCGGAAAGATCTTCAGAGAGGAGGAAATGCAGCCATCAGTCTGGAGAGGTGACTTTTGCAGTACCAAGAGAAGTGAGGTAAAATGAGATTTGACAACTTTGTTCTCCAAGAACGATGATGCAGGGAGCTGAGACAAAAGATAGAGGGGGCATGGATGGAAGAACTTTATTTGTACCTAGGCTTTAAAAAAAAAAAAAAACAAACTAAAAAATGTCTGAAGATAACCCAAGCACAGATCATAATTTAGTCTAAGCCAGTATCAGTGATGCAGGTAACTCCAAAGCTCTACATTCACTGAGACAAAACACCATTAGTAGCAAAGAAAATTAAAGCCATTTGCTCTGAGGTCAGTGAGATCAGAACATGTGAGGAAATTGAATTCTGCTACCTCATTTTAATACCACGCATTTTCCAAAATGAATAAATCATCATGCCACAAACCACCAGTTTTTGTAATGGGGGCAAACACGCTCTCTACTGCCCTTTCATCAGTTCAGTCCTCCCCCTCTGCATCTTCCTTACCAGCAGCATCTTTATTCTAAACTGAGTGAAAGTAGAGGTAAAAATACCACTACCAAAAAGAAAAAAAGGAAAAAAAAGATAATCCCAACTCTTGCAACTGTTTGCACTGCTGGAGTGCCCCTGACAATCTGTCATAATGAATCATTCCCCAAAGGGAAGCTGTTCCGGGATGCTGATGGTTCACAGTGTTGTGAAGTCCTGTTTGGGACGAATTTGAAAATAACATTTCACCAAAGATCAAAAAAACACCCCAGGATAACCTATAGCCCAAATTATCAGTTGAGGTCCCAATGGCTTTTACACACTCAAGTAACCTCTTTCCCTCCCACCACCGGCTTCAGATTTCCACAGAGAAGAAATTAATAAACACAATCCCCACAGCCCATTTTATTTATTAACAGGCAAAATTCTCTCAGTTCCTTCACTGCTTTTCCCATAGCTACCAGACAATGTTCAGATGCCCTTCTGCTTGTGTTATCAACGTACAGCTAAATTTCATTTAATTCAATTATGAGTGAAAGCCACAGGAAGCCAATATGACAACTCCACCAGATAATCTTCTACTTATCTGCCACGATTTCATCCATGAGGTCCTTTTCTCATTTTACTTCAAGATTGCTGACTGCCTCAGTCTGATTTGCTTATTTTAAGACAAAAGCAGTAATTTGTCTTTTTAGTCAAGTCAAAGATTTTTGGATGTAGGCAGAGATAAATGAAGTTTTGAGATACCATATTTCTTAAATAGTCAAACATTTGCTTTTTACACTGTTAAATTAGAAAAAGTAAATGGTTAATTTTCAGCACTGGAAGGGACATTAGTCTTGCTGAGTGCTCCTAACAGAGAGATGCACGCGAAAAAATCACTGTGCAGTGCACAAAATATAAATAACTAAACTAAAATAAAGCCATATAATTATATGGCATTTTAATGAGATTTTATAATTATATTGCATTTTAATGGGATTTGGACAATTAACTCCCTTCAGCTCTTTGCAAATTTCTGCCTCAGGCAATAACCTTGTGCCAATGTCCACCCCAAACCAATGTGTAAAACAAATTCCAGGGTGACTTCTGTCTCCGCTGAAGTATAGCCACCTCCATAATGAAAAACAGCCACTGCTGACCTATTACAGTGGCTACAACACAAAGCAGGAGTGCTCTGTTTAGCCATAAGCTAAGAGGGGATTTCACCACACAAGATGTAATGCCGAGAGCCTGGGACAAGTAGCCCCATCTCATCCGTTTTCCTGTGCTCCACAGTCCAGCAATGTTGACTGAAAGGGAAGAACATCATTTCATCGGTCACTAATGCCACGTCTTAAATCAATATGGAGGGGGAGGTTGCCTCGGGAATCTCCCCACTGAATACTAACCTGTGCTAACCTGTTTCTCTTGTAAGAGCTGGCAAGGCAGGACAAGTTCACAGAGATAAACTTATGGGTCAGGAAATCTAAATTCTCCTTGGGAACTACATTTCTAAATAAAACCCATGCTTTTAGTGCAGTGCTATTTATAAGGACTGCAAGTTCATGCTGCTCACTCCCTATTTAGTTTAGCCTTTCTCTAATACTCATTATCTCACTCTTGACTTCTTGCTGTCTGCATATCCATTGTCACCTCTCATTTAGGAGTGACTCATTCTTAAAAGGATTTAGTCAGCTGTGAACAGCCAAGCTAAGTTCTGTGCATGGCACAGCCAGGGAAAAAGAAACTCTAGAAATGTCTGGACAGATCTATTTAGATAATCTCCATTGCAGACAGAGCAAGCAGGCAGTCCAAATAACCCACCTTGGGAATTTAACTCCCAGAATTTTGGGCCAAATTATTGTTGCTTTCATGTAGACTACATTGGGTAAAAGGTGTGGGAGCCTTCTCCTCCACTCCGACACTGTCCATCATGCCCCTCCAAAACAGCAGCTATTTATTTCCCTTTCTCCTAAGCACAAGAAGCGAAATAGAACATTTTACTATCTGTCCAGCAGCAGTGTCCAAGAGTAGAAATTTGACCCACTATCCTATTCTTCTACATGCCATATAAAAACCTTCCCTGAGGAGCTCACCCTCTCTTGCCCCTGGTTGGAGCTGTTGGGGCTCGTCCCTGGCTGGGCAGGGGTGCCTTCTGGTGGGACTCATCCGCAAACACGGCTCGGTTAGATCTCATCTCCTCAGTTTATGGCCATCTTCTCCCCGGATGAACTGGCTGGGCAGGTGGCTCACAGGTCCGCAGGTGAACTGGATGGGTAGCTCACAGGTCCACCCAGGAAGCTGCTTATGGCACAGGAGGTCAGGAGAAGCAAGAAGCTGCTACTAGGGCTTGAGGGAAGAGCACACTGTGCAACCCTTACATCTGTGGGAAATGACAAGCCAGGCTCAGAGTCCAGGATAGCTGGATGTCCTCTCCCATCAGCTCTGGCTTAGTCACTTGGGAAAGGAAAAGTAAGCCCTATATTAAATGAGAATGTACTTTAAGGTTTAAGAGCGTGGCTGAGGATCACAGAGGTGTCAAAAATGCTGTGCTAGCAAAATGCATCCAGCTTCCTCTTCAAATGAGCCTAATAAACTGGGAAAACCCTGTCAGTCTGAATATACTGTAAGTTAGTGAGGCGCGCCTTTAGTCCCCGACAAGGCTGACTTCCAAGGTACAGTCACATGCAGAACAACCAAAGAGGATGACAAGTTACCACACCACCATACCTCTCTGTGGCATAAGAAATGCTCCTGCTTTGCCTGCTCATGCTTTTTTGGGTTTTGTTCAGAAGGGCACAATAACCCCATCTCTTTCTTCATAACCCACACCCTGTGCCCACATGGGCTGGCCATGCACCCAATTCAGCTATGTACCAATGGAACAGCTTTCTGCAGCCATGTCCACCACAAGGTCAGATCTCCCTGGGACTGTCCTACCAGTTTCTGAGACTGAAAAATCAACTCTGCCTTTCAAATTCCAATCTGCAAAACAAAGCCATCCCACAAAAACCACAACCAAACTGAGATAAAGGACGGGAAAGAGCAAAGATTCACTCTGTTCTTCTACCCTTCTTACCAGAAAAGGACAAAAGTCAGAACTGGTTTTGATCAAGGCCCCGTTGTAGCTGACAGTAATACATTTGAGGGATGGAAGAGGCAGGCAGATAAATGGTTCTAATTTTGGCATATCCTGCTTACAAATGCACCACATAGTAAATCACCCCAAACCAAAGCAGACGCCAGCAGAACTGCCATCACGAGAGCAATGCTGAATTCAGGCCCTGATTTCAGGATCTACACCAGAACAAAACACTGCACACAGATGTCCACACCAGTACAGTCGCTTGGACTGTGCTGATGTTTCTTTCACCTTTCCCTTGCTTAGGTCTCCTGGCAAATGATATTCCTCACCAAAAAAAAAAAAAAAAAAAAAAAAAAAAGTTTGATANGGAAAAAAAAAAAAAAAAAAAAAAAAAAGTTTGCTGAAACTAGAAAACTAGAATGTCTGCTGAAACCAGATTGTGAGAGTATCAGAGAGTAAGCGTTGCATCTGCAAAGATGAGCATCTCCCTGCAGAACTAACTCCAGAAGCAATTTTCATCCAATTAACGAAGTGAAACAAACTGTTGCTAGGCCTAATGAATTTGCTTAGCCAATCTATTTGGACGTTGCTTCCGCAGCTTTCATTACAAGAAGAAGCTGGCAACATGAGTTCCCTTTCCTGAAATCAGTAGGATCAAACAAGAAATAGCCTCTCATGGATTAAAACCACACACAATGGCAACTGTTACCATCCAAATTACACAGCAGCAAAACAACTGGACAGATAGAGTCAACCAAATGATGAAACAAAACCTGCTTCAAAAAAAAAAAAAAAAAAGTGGGTTTTGTTGGATGCGATACAGTTCTGATTTCAAATCCTTAAGGATTTGTCACAAGGTATAGCTCCACCACATTTCCAAAACAAAATAAAATTGAGAACAATCACTCTTCCTACAGAAACAGGAAAAACAAACAAAAAAAGAGAATAGAGAACTTATTTCTTAAATAAGAGTTCCCTAAGAGTTGTTCAGCTTGCTCGCTTGTTCCAGTCACAGCTTAGTATGTGTCAGGCAAATCTTGTGGGTAAGAGATGGGACAGAACCTAGATCAACCTACTACTTCTTCTCCCTATTTAGGGTACATTTACTTTTCACAGCGTACTAAATTGAAAAATGCTGGACAGGGAGCTCAACAGGGAGCCCCCATTCCCACTAGTGCTTCTCCTGCTGTTATTTGTAAAGGCCTAGGAGAGCCTCAAAGGAGATGATAAATCGCTTCTCACTAACCTATGGTATTATAAGGAAATCCTTAACAGTCTGGGGTGTAGATCATATCACAAAACAAAGTAAGACTTTTTAGGAGGAGTGCTTTCAGACTCCAAATGGCAGTTGTCTCACCACAGCATTAAGAAACAAAAATTCATTTGCACTGATCTTTTGCAAAGTTGAACATTTAGACCATGTCTTTGGCATCAAACAATCCAATTGCATTTTGAACCCTTCCAACATCTCCTTCCAACAGCAAACACACAACCCTGAGCAGCAGGGACTTTTCTTCTTGTAGAGACTCTTCATCCAACTTTTACACCCCTCCACCCTGTAATGATTCAGGAAGAGTTTGAAAAATATTCCTTGTGATTAGCAATCCAGTCAAATTAGATTCACATTGTTTCTCCTTTAGCTCAACTATGCCTGCAATCCTCTCTTTAGCTCTGGTTAACCACTGTTTGTCAGTCAGGTCCAGCATACAGATGAAATCTAAACAGCATGTTCCCCGATGGCGTCACCGGCCTGGATGCTCTGCTTCCCCTCGGCGGTGCCAGACGCAGGAGGAGCCAATGCAGAAGCACGCAGCAAGCTGCTCTACCAGGAGACAAAAACACCCAAGGTGCTTCTCATTAGAGCTTGCTGAAACTCACACCCTGCTCTCGTCTTCCAGCTTTCCTCCCTGAAAGCATCCTGAATACAAAACGTATGAAAAGCACGCGCAGAGACAGGAGGAGGGAGGGCAGCGGAAGTGAAAATTTCTATAATGAAAATTTTTCAAAGCTGCTTCTCTTTTCTACTCCTAAATGCAAAAATAGGAGCAAGGAGATTGATTTTCTTCCCCTTTGTTGTCCCCCTCCTATTTATTTTCTACCTTTTCCAAGCCTCTGCAATTTTGGCAAAGTTACAGAGTGGCAAAATTCCACCGTTGCCTTTATCTCCTTCATATTGCTTTGGAAATTTTACAGAGAAGTTTGGTTTGGTTTTTTTTTTAATTTTTCCGAAGAGTGGGGAAAGGAAAATGTAAAAGAAAATATCCCTAAAAAAACCCTAAGCTTTATTCATGCAACTGCATCAGAAGTTTAAAAATGCTGGGGGTGGTAGAAAGGAGCATTCAAGAAAACCCAAAGTAAGGAAAAAAAATCAAACGCAGAAGGAATGATCTGTTTCTGATATAAAATCAGAGCTTTGATTCCTTTCCACCTCTGTATCAAAGAATAGGAAAGTATTTTCTTTCAATTATGCATAATTTTCTACCAAAACGCTTTTGGGGGGGGGTAATAAAAATAATTTTAATTCTGCTTTTTATAAGCACAGCAGTTTGACATGCACCGTGAAAGGTGCCTGGTGTGCTACTGCCACTACAGTCCAGCGTACCACATGCTGAATATCTGTCCAGTGCACTCCTCTCCAGAGAATGGTTCCAGTTTTCCTGCACCTCGTGAAAATCATGGGGCTAACGAGCTGCAAAACTTCCCTGTCCTCCTCTGTACATACAGAACCAATCCGTGAGATCACCCTCATATAGGGAAAATATTGCAAGTGCATTAACGGTCTTCCCCTGAACCCCTGAATTACAGTTAAATAACCAGTAAGTTCTGCTCTGGACTGCTGTGCATACGTGTTATACCAGACTTTGTAACCAAGTCAAGATTTTCAGACAATCCAGGGAGTCATTATGGAAGCCAAAAAGCAGCTTGAACTTTTAGATCAAAAAGTCTTGATCTACACAGGAACAATTTTATTACAAACATACTCACTTTCCTAAAGGGAGACCACACATGCCCTAACAGTTCACCTTTAGTTAGGAAATTCCCTTTCACCGGCACTCTGAATGCACGTGCTGCTTGCTTTCATCAAAGAAAAATTTAGCAGGCAGGGAAGGAGGGGGAAAGGTGTTGGTACTAGGGGAATTTGCGAGCTACAGAATCAGAAAGTAATTTCTAAAACCCTAAACACTTCAGCAACAAATATGCATTCCCCAGGAGGTGCAGGTCCTGCGACTGCCTCTCCGTCAGCGAGGGAGCAGCAGGAGGACAGAACCACACCTGCCAAAGGACAACCAGGAATGGGAATTCACCTGGCAGAGAGCACGAGGAGGAAAACACAGCAGCAAAACAAAGTTAGCACTTTCCCTTCCTCGGTATGGAGACATCTGTGATTTGTGCCGTATCAGGGCATGCATTTAATTTTCACACTCACCTCCCATGCGCGGGTCCTGCCTGTTTGCCCCCTGGCAGCGAGCGGTAGGGCACGTCCCAGATGCATCTAAGCAAAGCAGCCTCGGGCGGGAAATATCCCTCCAGCACCCTCAGAGGAGACGGTATAAAACCAAAAGCTTTGTCAAGTGAAGCACCCACCAGGGACAGATGGAAATGCAAACCAAACGCAAGGTTTCCGATGAGCATTTGTTTGTAATGTAGCAAGGCCAATGCAACCCTCATTGCTCTCCCTGTTCACACATCTCACCTCTCCTCATGTCCCTCTTCCCTGGAAGGGGAGTGAAGGGTGAAGACACCTCTGCTTTTCTTGCCTCTGCTACAGGACAACAGTCTCCAGAAAGCCAGCAGAGGGCCAAGCAGAAAGAAATGAGCTTTAATTTGCCCCAGCACCAACTGCCAGCCTCTCCTGGAGCTTCATACCTCACCCCTGGGCTGATCCAAAGCACCAAGTGCCTCAGCCAAACCCCCTCTGGCTCTGGGAGCTGGCTACGGTTTCCATCCTCAAGGAGTCTTGAACCAAAGGTCTGATCCAAGTGCTTTTCTACATAGGCAAATTCAGATTCAAATTCACATCCAAATTCAAGCCCCAAACCCTATGCTAGGGTGGCCAGCATTCAGGTGTGAGAGGAGTTGTTTGTGCTCAGGCTGCCTTGGCAGTTCTCCTGCTGCCACAAGTGAAGAGAGTCCACAACCCTGAGGAGTCAGCTGGGAGCTTCCCTTCACACCACTAACCAGAGCGGGTTTGCAGGAGGTCAACTGGCCAGACAACAAGGTCCTGGAGAATGGGAAATGAAAATCAAATGGGAAGAAAACATAGAAAGATGGGAAGAAGGGAGCCACAGGATGCCTGACTGGCATTTTATAGTCTCCACCCCAGTTTGGTGTCCCTAAAAGCCCTAAATATGGCAACAAAGCATTTATGGGTCCACTCCAAAGCTACCAAAAGCAGTGGGAATCATCTCACTGGGTTTGCTGGCTTCAAGTCCACAAGGCAGCACATATATGGGTTTCCCTGTGGATGTGGGCAGGATTGCTGTCAGATCTTGGAGCCCTGAGTCTTGTGAACTTCACCAATTTCCTCTCTGGAGACACATTATAAGGTTCTCCTGGGAATGGCAGATCTTTCCCTGTCTCAGTGGATGCCCAGGAGCATGGACTATCCTCCTGATAACAAAGACATGTCTTTCTGCCTGAGACATGCCAGGCATTTCCCAAAAGTTCCTGTGTGGCTTAGAGCAGTTGCCTTTCAAAATAATGTCTTTTCAGTTTGCTCAAGGACACTTTGCGGTGCCATTAAAGTATCTCTCCAGCAAACATGCTATTACACAGCTTGGAAACATAACTAATTAAACAACATGCGCAATTTCTTTTCAGCATCTAATGCAACACAGAGGAAGACGATGTGCCATGCTCTTGTTTGCTACAGTGCCACTTCCAAGAAGCTCAGAAGTTCCTGGGCAGACAAACAGCCCCGTCCTGCCCCCCTACTATACCTTTTTTGATCACATAGAATGATTCTGTGCAAAAGGGGATCCTCTCAAAGAGCAGATGCTACAGCCTAAAAGCCTCACACGTGACTGCTCTCCACATTGTCTTTGCTTCAGAGCTGCGTAGCTATTAGCACTGGTAAATTTTTCTACTTCTTCAAATCCTACTGTGTGGTTTTCCTTGAAGACACCTCTTGGCAGATAATTCTTATAGTTGAGCCCATTGCTTTGTATGCAATAAGGTCTTCCAGCTGTTATCCATGGCCCATTTTTCAGTTTGAATTTCCTCTTTCTCTCTCAAGGTAAAACAGAGAAGGAAAGGACTGGTCAGGTTTTCTAATGAGATTCTTCAGACCTGCTTCTCTATTTCTCTGCAAGCTTTAAAAGCAGACAATAATAATATGAAAAATTAGCAAACTTGTTAATTTGCTGCACTTTTCTGAGACACTAAATAACAATTTCCATTTTCTCCTCATTTGGATTTTTCCTAACACCGTTCCTACAAACATACAAACAAAGGGTTAAACTGAGTCACGGTTTAATCCATTCCCAATTATACTGCTGAAATGAGAAAAAAAACTGGTGAGTCTTGGGGGGATCAATGCTTTGCTTCCATGGAACAAATGACCCCACTCAGCAGTTTGCTAATTTATCATTGTTCATTTTAAAAAGAAGCTTTATTGGAAGTTTAATACCTTTCGTTTCCCTGGAAATGCAGGGTTTGCCTTGCCTCTCCAACACAGTAAGACAGAAGAGAGAAAGCAAATCCACCCAAAGTGATCTGACAGCTCTCAGTGTTACTAATAATACTTCAATATGAGCAGCTCCCTGATTGTATCACCAGAAGAATTCACTGATAAAGGACACCAAGAGGCAATATCCCCCGTGGAGATTGGGAGCATCAAGTAAATTCCGTCATTGTGCTCTTAAGTGCTAGGGGCTTATCAGCAAGGCTATAAGGACTGTGTTACCTGGTCAGGAAAAGACTCAGACCTGCAGGGGCAAAAGACAACTGAACCATCAGAGTTCAGCTAAGTAAGTTATTTAACAGGAGCCTACTTAGTTGCACTACATTAGTCTCATAGGAGGTTTCCCTCTCGCTCCTAGAGCTGGTGGAGGACACATCTGTGTGGGATCTCTGCTGGGATCACGCAGGCTGGACCCTCACACTACAGACGTAACCACCAAGACAGTTGCATTTCGTAGCCTCCTCCACGCAGCTGATGAGAGATGGGCCCAAAGAAAAGTTTGAAGTCCTAAAGGCCACATTTCAGAACTGCAACCATGCCAGAATCCTCCAAGTTTAAACATTGCTGTAGTTCAGCTCAAAATGGACAGTACTGGTTTCACACAAACACTGTCTGCAATGAGCAGGAGCAGCTTCCCTCCATCCCCTCTTCCATCGCCGAAACAGCCTTAGCCACACGGCAACCCTCCCATGCAGTGAGTGGTCCCCAGCTGTCCTCTTCCTCCTCTCCCCCTCGGAGAGGCTTGGAAAGCAGGAAATCTTTCTTGACCTTCTCTTAACAAGCCCCCTGTCACAAACTCATATTCCAAGGACCAGGGGGAGCGCTAATTAAAGAGGCAAATATGCCCTGGTTTTGAATATGCAAGGGCCTCTGCGACACAGCCTGGATTTCGAACCAGCTGGCTTATTGTGGGGCAAACAGCTGCTTGATTTGTCAGGCTCCATTGACTGTTCAGCCCAGCACCAGCCTACAAATACACTGAAAGAGAGATTTCCACCAACACATGTGAGACTTTAACTTCCCTTCCCTCAAGCAGGCACATAAGCCATCCCTTTAAATAGGGTTGGTGTTAATTAACCCACTTTAAGCCCCTTTATACAGAAAAAAAAATACTTTTCTCTTTCTGTGGGCACGCAGCTTCATCTGCCAGCTACCACCACATTGTACAAAACTGAGCTCTCTTTTTTGACTTGCAGGGAGAGGAATTTTGTGTAGCCTCCACCTTCAGGAAGATCCCCGGTAGACAGAGAAAGGCCTCCTATAACAGGAGAACACGTAGGTGGAAATATCAGCTTATTTCACTGAAAAGCATAAGTAGAATTGTGGAATGAAAGGAGCTCATTCAGAGCACTCTGTTGGGAAGGTTTGGCTCAGCACTGCTCACAGAGGGACTTCTGTCTTTGATGTGTATGTATTTATTGGAAAAACGAGCAGGTAGAAGATACATCAAGCACTCATGTTAAGGACTCTCCTTTCTTTACTGCTATTCATACACACAACTTTCTATCATCTCACTCAAAAGCCAAGTCATCTTCTTTCCCCATCAAAAGACCTGCAAAACCCAGAGAAACTGCTGGAAAAAGCATTTCTTTTATAGCATCTTTTAAATATAAAAGATATCTAGAAGTACAGACTGAGCATGGGACTTACTAATTTGTTGCCAGTAACTTGAACACAGAGTCATATGCTTCATGCCAGACTTACCTGCAAAAAAACCCCAAACAAACAAACTGATGCCCAAAATGTTGTCAATTTCTCCCCTTTCATTCCTGTTATAAAATTCTAGGTTATTTTAAAACTACAAAACATTCAAAGCTCTGAGTGCTTCTATTATTTCTAGTAATTTGCTGACCTTGAGCTTTCAAAAAAGCCTGACTTCACTGCAAAAAGACCAAAAAGTGTGTTTATAGGGAAATTGTTACCCTTAGATTAAAGTCTAGCAGAGATGCAGTGCCGCGGGCCTGACCTTGAGATTGCTAAATGAGGTAAACTCCACTGGGAAGTGTACAGCCAGGTTCAATCGGTGACCTTGGGGTAAAAGCTGGAATATCACTAACCCCCAGCACTTGAAAATCAAGAACAAGGCCTCAAAATAAATACACACAAACAAACAGCAATCCTGGGCTTGGGGATGGGGAAGGTTTCTCCTCTTTAACTTGCAGCTGGCTCAGATTTCCACTCACTCTTCCATGGATGGGGAACACAGGAAATTACTTCCTTAAGGGATGCCGAGAGTATCCCCAGAATGCAAGAGCTGAAGCCTTAAGCAAAACATCAGAACAGCAAAATTTGTAATAAAATAACACTGTGAGCTGGGCTTTGTCTCCGTTAGGACTTTGTACAAGTATCCACACATCCCTTTTTTTCAAACGAAGACAAAATTCCCAATTTGCGCAGTTTTACTTTAGGATATTTCCTTAGAGAAAGATCCTTTCAGGCTTCCCTTTGCTATCGTGTGTTTTTCCCTACTTCCCCCTCCCTTTAACCTAATTTGGTCCTTAGATGTAAATCTCAGCTATGCCAATTTCGTAACTAGTTCATAATATTTTTGCATTAATATTTTACATTATAAAAGACCAAAAAGACTGTATGAAGAAGCCCCGTTCTTTCTTGTTTCTGCCTCAGAGAAGACAACGTTGCGTAACCCAGTTCACATTTACCATGACATATCGCAGGTACGGTAAAGCTCCGTACATGCCACACTATCTGCATTTCTTCTCTCCACCCCCCAACTGTGCATGGCTGACTACTGGACCCCAGGCATGATTTTAATGGGTGATTTTTATAGGTGTGACAGCTGGAGTAAAGTACTTAGCACTTGTGAAAATCAGGTCTCTTGCCTCCAAAGCCAACCTGGGCATTCAAAAATCATTACTCGGATCCTAAAAAATAATGAGATTGGCTTAGAAAACAAGATGGTTTTAGATATTGTATGTTTTATTTGCCTTATGGTGTTTCTGCCTTTTGCAGCTATGCATTCAAGCCTTGCCTTTTTTTCCCTTCACAGCAAGGAGAACTAGAAACTTTCTTCTAAATGAAAACACAGAATCTTCCCATAAATCACCTGACTTCTGGAGATAGGATTTTAGGAAAAACATACAACCTTATCAGATTGATGATAATTCATAGAAGTGAATAATGGTGCATATCCCCGTTAGAAGCATGTTTTCTTACACAGGTTTCTTCCCGGTAGAAAAGGTATTGGAAATGTTTTCTCCCCTTGTGGATGCTGTTGGACGGATCTAGTCAGTTACCCAGTCTCTCCCAATTATCACAAAGGGGGCACCTACATTCAATAACCAAGCACATTTGCGCTTGGACTTAGGGAGCTACACAAAATTTATGTCAGAGGAAACCTCTTACATTGCTGGAATTGTCACACTCACTTCATGCAGCCTGAGATACTGCAGGAGACTTTGTGCCCTTTGGCTGCATGAGAGACATCAAGGCTCTACCAAACCCATCAATGTGTCACCAGGTTTGGGATCGGATAATCAAGTAGCCTGAAGTCTGGCTCTTCGGAAGGCCTTGATCCAAACATTTCCAAAGCTCTGGGGAAGGCTTAAGGCAAGCCTTAGCTTTGTATCTTAGTCATTTTGAGGGTGGGAGATGAGGGAGCAAAACATTAATTGATATATCACACTACACCAGCATGTCTAAAACAATCTACTCCTCCAGCACTGCCATATACAGCAGGACAAACTAGCCCTAAGCGGATAAAAGCCTACCAGACATCAGAGAGGCTGGTAAGTGGCACACTATGGATGGACTTTCAAGTTCCCCTTTGAATTAAAAAATGCAAATGATTCTAGCTTTTCACATATATTTATACATTTCAGCCTTGGTACATTCTTTGAGTTCCGCTGATGAATTCTTTTCTGGGAGAAGGGAGATGGCAAGGTGATGCACCTATTGGTGGAAATAATCAAATAAAAGCTCGGCATGAAATAAGAGTCCACCCTCTCAGATCTCAAGCTGGCAGGAAGGTCACACTTCCATCTCCTCCCTTATGATTCAAAAGCGACACCTCCCATTTAGTGGGGCAAGACATATCCTTGCACCCTTTTGCTGGCAGCACATCAACATCTGTAAGACGGCACCACTCAGCAGTAGCCTGACCAAACTATAAGATTCGGTGTTGCTAGATCACTCTTGAATACAAGATGGCTGAGACATTCAACAAGTTACCAGGCTGAAAGCTTTCAAGAGCCATCATAGCTGTTTCCAATTACTCTTCCAAGGTACAAGTCCACCTCCTTTTCCAGGAAGTTTTCTTAGAAGTAGAGCAGCAACATACCATTGCCATAACGGTGCAGAGGACCACAGGCCAGGGATCAGGGCATGGTAGCTGTTTATCAATGCTTCACTTCCTACACTATAACCAGTATCAATTTTGGCTGGAGATGGTGCAGCTAAGGACTAATCGTGTTCCTATCGAAGTTAATGGAAGTTAATTTTCCTACCACTTTCACCTGTGTTGGATAACTTGAGAACATTCAGCTATCAGTGCAAGCACAGATGGAGTTACACTAAGGTGGAGAAAGTGGGATGTACAGCCACTGTGAAAGAAAAATGAACGCAGGAGCAAAGACCATCACAATCCATCCTGCTTTAGATAATTTGAGAGGCCTGTCTTTATATAACACATTTTTGGAAGAGATATGCATACTTACTGCCTCCCTTTCCTCCCTGCAAACTCCCCATGCTACTCTAATAAGAGTCCCTGGTAAAACAAACTAAACATACATAGCTTTTCAAAGAAGGCATCAGTGCCCTACAATAAATAATCCTTTAAACCCTTGTGCATTGCAGCACTTGCTGGGCCTTAGGCAGGGGGAAAACAAGACAAACTGCAGCTGTGAAATATGAAGTAAGACAGGAATGAGAAAACATTCCTTTCTCCTGAGGAAGCGTATGCAGAGCTGTAAGCGTTTTGATCTACCAGTTTAAATTAAGCCTTGCAAATCAGTCGCCTCGTACAAACACAGAGCTGAGAGAGTTCTTGCTGAGCGCATGTAGTATGGGCCTGTAAGCGGAAGGTGTCCCAGCAGCACCAGGAGATGAACAGAACCAGCAGGAGGAAAACAGCACTCTTGCTCTTCCCATCTCCATTGCTATTATGGTTTTATTCAGCTTTCTTCCTCCCCTGTCTTCTGCTAAAACTTTTTCTCTTTCTGCTTAGAAAAGAACCATGACTGTACACAAATGGAAGGATGTAAATGATGCCACAAGATATTTTTGAAGGGTTAAAGATGTTTTAATCTGCAGGTAGAAAGTGAGTGCTCACAAGAATTGTGGGAAAGGAGAAGCTTGTGACTGGGGAGAACATACTGTAGCTCTTGTTTTCCAGCCAACAGTCAGTCCAACATGGCCAGGTACGCTCAGCTCAGGTACTCTACTAGAAACACTTTTGCTCAGCCTTCTCCTGGTTTTCCAAGGGGGGGGTTACTCCCACTGCTGTTATAATCAATAGCTTCCAGAGCCCATCCACCATATCCAACTGTATGTTAAGTCTGAAAATGAGTGCAGGAACAAGTTCTAACTTCTAGTGTCGGTCCCTGGTTAAGCATGAGGCTTTGATCCCCAGCCGGGTCATTGCACCAAGCAGCAGCAAATGTCACCATGTTTAGGGAGAAGGAGAGAAGGTCTGTTTTCCAAAGTACCTGTGTAACACTGATATCTCAGCAGGGGAGTTTGCAGGGAGGAAAGGGAGGCAGTAAGTATGCATATCTCTTCCAAAAATGTGTTATATAAAGACAGGCCTCTCAAATTATCTAAAGCAGGATGGATTGTGATGGTCTTCTGCTCCTCACACCACCCCACCAGTGAGTAGGCTGGGGGTGCACAAGAAGTTGGAAGGGGACACAGCTGGGACAGCTGACCCCAGCCAACCAAAGGGATATTCCCTGCCATATGACATCATGCTCAGCAATAAAAATGGGGGAAGAAGAAGGAAGTTGGAGACATTCGGAGTGATGACATTTGTCTTCCTAAGTAACGGTTATGTGGGATGGAGCCCTGCTTTCCTGGGGATGGCTGATCACCTGCCTGCCCATGGGAAGTAGTGAATGAATTCTTTGTTTTGCTTTGCTTGCATGCATGGCTTTTGTTTCACCTATTCAACTGTCTCTATTTCAACCCACAAGTTTTCTCACTTTTACGATTCTCTGCCCCATCCCACCTAGGGGGGAGTGAGCGAGTGGCTGTGTGGGGCTTAGGTGCCGGCTGGGGTTAAACCACAGCAGTTGAAAACAAACCTATTCCAGTGTCTTAATGCAGCAGAATCATTCTGAAGCATTATCCACATTTAAATGGGAGTCTTTCCATCAGGACATGCAAACCCAATGATTATTGTACTGAGCTGAGATGTGACAAGATTCAAATACTAGTCCCTGATGTGAGATGAAATTGCCCTGACTGATGAGGGACCTTGAACCTCTAATACCTGGTTCAGTGCTTGGACTAGGTCTGCATATGCATCTATAGGGCCACATACATAAGCAGGTGCACCTACACGCTGAACAACTTCAATTTGGGTGGCTGACCATACAACAGAGGAGTGGCAGCCCCTGCTAACAGCCTGACAATGTATCTCCTGTCAGTAAGTGCCCTACCTTACAAGAAGTTGATCATTCTCAATTGCGGAGAAATTTAAGAGTAATCAGCAATCTGTAAGCGTGTCTTATGTACTCAGATCTTAGTACAAGTTCACCACCTCAGTTGAGAAGAGCCAAAGGGGACGTTTTTGTCAGCTTCCCCCTCATTATTTTGTAGTATGCTACATCTCCCCTTTCTTCACCTCTGTTTTACACCAGCACTCCGTTAAGACACTTTCTTAAACAAGGACTCTTTTCCATGTGCCAAATGCAGGAGTGACACCTAGGTAATCCCAGAAAGTGAGAGAGATGGATCCAAGGGTGAATATTACCTACAGTGATTTCTAGAACAATCTTTCATGTCCCACTGTTTGACCTAGTCCTCCAGACACAAATATTTTCTCCTCTATGGATGTCTTGGGTATGTCCTTCTAGTTTTTACAGCAAGACTACCAAAGCAAAAACTACTGGGTTTAGATTTTTTGAAATATAGATTAATCTGGAACTTTAAGGAGTGCATACACATGCTGTTAAAATATTATTCTCTTTTCTAAAATATATATGTAATATTAGACCCACTTCTGATGAGTTTCACTTGAAGTTGGCACAACTTACATGAATGCTGAGACCAAAGAGAAGCCTTCTTGTTTTCATTTAAGGGAAAGAGGTCCAGCTGTGTATTTCCAGTGCTTCCAGAATAAGCAAAGGATGGTACTGAAGAACACCTCTGTTCACTCTGTTGTACTCTCAAGCACTTGAGACGGGGATGGGAAAGAACTAGCATTGTGCAACAATCCCCTTCCACAGTGTAATTAACTCTCATTTTCCCTGGCCCTGGAGTGCTTGTCTCCTTCACCCATAACGGAAAGAAACAACAGAAAGCTCTGGAGGCAAGGGAGTAGACAAAAGCAGCTACGGAAAGTTGTCCTCCCCGTTGACTGCATGTTGCTTACTTAGGTAACTGGAGATGATTGGTTCATTGGCTATTTTTTTTCATCACAGAGGACACCGTAAATAAATTCTGCACACACACATTATGTTGAAATGGAGAGATCAGGAGAGTCAGACTCGCAAACTCAAAATTACACTTTCACTGGATCACCCAACAGCCTTGGGCAACATGTTCCTTTCCCATTCCACCATAAAATGCTCTTTCACCAGGACGCCACAAGAAGCTTGACATCAGCTGAGACCACTGCCTGTCACATTGCTTTAACATCGCCTCACTGTTTCCCCACACTCCTAACATCTTCAGTTCCCCTTCTACTCCCACAGTGAGCAGTTTGGGGCTGAATCTGACACAGCCTCAACACTCCCAGTGCTGATTCAGGCCTGGGGACCCAAGGCACAGTATTAGCCATGCCTCACTTTACTCACCTGTAAAATGGAAGCCAAGATGCTCTTTTCAACAGAAGGTTGGAGACTGGGTGTCAGCTCAGGAGCTGCCCCACACCGCTGACAAGGATGAAGTAGGAGATGTGCAGTTTCTAAGCTTCATGTGCTCTGCCTCCTTCGAGCCCACAGACTCAAGCCCGCAGGTCAGATGGACCTAACTTGCTGGCTACCAGTTGGACTATGCTGACTTGTATCTCACAGGTACATGATAATGAGCAATCTAAGTACTCAGATGCTTGAACAGAAGGAGGAATTGTTTTCTAATTAGGGCCATGGACACCAAAAGAACTATATAGCTAATAAGCACAAACAGAATCATCGTTAGAGGAGACTTTATTAAGATACTTACAACTGAGATTGTAGCCATTTGTTCCGCCAATAAGCTTAGGCAAAACTGATGCCTGGTGTCCTTTAAACCTCAACTGGCTTAATTAGACTAGTTGAGGATATTTGATACCCCATCCCTTTAGCCCCTCTAAAAATAATTACATCGTATGTCCTATTTATTAGTTTTGATTTATATCAAGACACTCTTCTGTTTCTCTAGGGGCCATTTACAAAAGTTAAAACGCAGAGCCAGCCGATAAATCCATCCTGTGTATAATGAAATGACCTTCCAAGGAAGTAAAACCCATCTCCCTGAAAAGCCGGAGAGGCCTTTGTTGGATTTGCTGAAGGTAACTACAGCTTGAAAGATGGCATCTTTGCCTAAGAGGTTGGAAAAAGCGGTAGCTATCATGTTTGAGTGTATTATTAAAAGTGACAATTATCTCTGTATGCTTACAATTGGAACTTCTGATTTCATAGACTATAACAAATGCACCGCTGCTGTTCTGGATGGCCTAGCATTAATAAAGCAAACCAATTTTGAATGCCCAAGGCCGGGACCTCAGGGACAGCAGATGGTGCCCAGGATACCCATTCTCACATTAGCATAAGAATAGGACGGAGTGGGTCACAGATTGCCTTTAAGCAAGCTTTCAGTTGTCCACACAATCTCTGCCTCCTACCAAATGAGACAACAGCGTTGCTTTGGTTTTCTAATTTAGGTAATCAGTGCTTCATTATATAAAATGTATTTCACAAGCAAGTCAAGCAATAAAGAAATCCATCTCCTTTGTAACAACTTGCACTCCATAAGCACCTTATTCAAACGTCGGACACACAACAAAAGGAAATGAACGGTCCTTGTTCATATGCGTTAAAACACTTCTGGACAAATGACTTAGAGTTCTTAAAATTAGACTTTGTTTTCTTAAATTGCTTCTAATTTTGTGTGCAATCAACTGCAGCTGTAATTGCTTGTAAGCACAAATGGTATATCCATTGATATCCGACTTGACTCTCTCACTGAGAACCAGAACAAATTCCAAATAGAAAATTAGAAGCTGTGCCTCAAATTCTTTAAAAATGGCATGAAATCCATATGCTTACCAGGATTCAAAAATAAGACTGTCCTGATTTCAAAAGAGGCAAAACTTCACCCCATTCCTGATTTCAGCCTAAGTAAAAAGCAGCCAAGGCCTGGACTGTCCAGAGAGAAGTTCAGATCGAGACTTAGGATATTATATGCAATCTCGCATAAGATGTTTTACCCTTTCTAGTAAACACAGGTAAGTTCCCCTTTAAATAAGGTTTTTCACAGAATGTGTGTTTGGTATCTTAATATTAACAATGAACAGAGCTTTCTGCATTTAGATGTCTGTTTTATTGGCTGAGTTAACTCAGATTTCTGAATTAATTAATTAATAATTAATTTCTGATTTCTGAAAATATGAATTTGCCATCCTTTTGTAGTTCACACTTTGTGCCCCTTGGACAGGGATGCCGAGGGAGTTTTTTTCTGGCTGGTTATTAACCATTAAGAGAATGCTTCAACTCCACTCATCACACACATCAGTCAAATCAAATCTGGAAAAATCTATAAGAAGAAGTCAGTTTATCAAAAAACAGGAAACACATTAATTGAGAGGTTGCCTACTACCTCACAAGCTGTCTGCAAGAAAGGCACAGAAGGGTAGAGCTCATTTCTTTTTTTTTTCTCCATGCAAGAAACAGGAAGAAAAAAAGGTGGAGAAAGAAAAAGGAGCTAAACCAATCCACACAGATATCTTGTGCCCATGTACCTCTTCCTTACCACTGCAGTTATTCTAGAAAATTGCAATCATGGCTTCACCTGCTTGTATCCCCCTTGAGATCCCAATGATGGGAACTTCTGAAGCAAAGACTGGTATTAAAAATCTGCAAGGTTTCAAAGAGATGCTTAACCTCATTCCCAGTCAAAAGTGCAAAAACCTAGGAATGACAGTGCCATGGATTCACTAGAATGGATCTTGACAGGCTAAACAAGCCCTTAGTTTCTTAAGCTGTTCTCTGAAACAAGCCTGAGAAAGAGCTAGCAAAGGCAAGTCACTCCACACCACAGGCACACCCCGGATTCCAGACATGGGTGATGGTGAGGCAGCTGAGAATTACAGATTTACACACAACACAAACTGGCACAAGGAACAGACGAAAATCTTTTGTTGATGTTGCTGTTCTCGTTTCTCATGTAACACAGTTTTCATTCCCTAAAGCCAATGTACTAATTGCCAACTGAAAATAAGTCATCTCATCATCTTACTTGAATAAATACCAATAGTTCTTGAGCTCTACTGGAAAACTCAAGAAGCCGTATCTGGGCACTGAAAGCAAATAATTATTTCTGTATCTTGCTCAGCACATTTCCTTCTAAATGAACTGCTTGAAAACGATGAGTTCTTTAGAAACATTTTGGAATTGGGGAAAGGTTTTGAATAAACTGGAGTATGTTTTGGGTCACAGGATCACTGGACTCCACTGAATTATGTGTCCTTTCTTGGATGAGGACTTGAGAGAAAGGCTGAGGATTTTGTGATTGACAGATAAAATACGAAAAAACACCAGGGATGGGGACTGAAAGGTGGTTCCCTATGTAATCTCAAGTGGAGCTGCTTAGGGCTTATTTTTCTGAACTGTTGAGCTTCAGGAATTTCAATTTTCACTCAAATTCCTTCCAATTAGATACTTCTGGGAATGGAAGTTCTAAAAATTACACCAAATGAGAATTTGCAGCCTTGCCACTGGAATGGAGCCCACTGAAAAGACCCACTGCTCAATACTCAGCATTGTTTAACAGTGGGAAAATGTAAATCTAGCAGCGTTTCTTGACACTACCTTTGGGGAAAGAATTTTCCACTGTTGCAGGTGTCTCCTTGTAAGTGGTTCCGGAAGGCGAGCAGATGCAAAGAGGTGGTAACACTTGCTGGAGGGGAAGTGTCATCCCCTCCTGTCGGTGCTAAGACTTCTCACACTCATCACAGAGTGAGAATGGGAGAAGGGAAGAAGATAGACACAAACATTACAATAAAACACTACATAAAGATACTATGCTGCATTTATGCTGGATATTTGTCGCCATAAGAGTTAGGATGATGGCCATAGAAGTATTATTTTAAAATGATCTCTAATTTCTAATTTATTCTTCTCAGATTCTGCTAAGCAGCCAAGTTGGGGTGGTCTATGGAAAAAAAATACACTGTAGCTAAAGCACTGCAGGCAAGTGCTGAATGTTCTGTAAAAACATAAACAGTTTCTTGCCTGCAAATCTCCTCTCCCTCAGACTTCTCATCTTTCACTTATCAGTTCCCAAGATACTAGAATTTCCTCAGCTCTGTGGTTACCTGGAGTTTTCTCATGGAAACAAGCACCAAACACATCATGAAGAAAACAAACAATAGGCAAAAATTCCCTAAAAACAGCCCTTCAGCTTATTATTCCCGTATTCTTCCTGTGCAGGCTCAGAGCCAAGGATACTCCAGCCACAGCTGAGGAGATGGGTGGTAAAAGTCGTTAGCTGTCAGCAGAGGAAAAATCTTAAAATAAACAGTTCTTAAAGGTATAATATTTCCCATGATAAAAATTAAAGAGGGGCAAAAACAAGTGACCTCTTTATCTCCCCCCTTCATTAATTAATAATATAAGCAATAACCTGAAAATGAAAACAGACAGTTTCTTTGACCCTATGGGAAAACCCTAGAATACAGGCATAAGGCTTCTGTCCCATTTGTCGCACGGTTGCCATGATTTGCGGGTGATATGGCAAAATGAAATCCCACACTGTGACGAAACCTCATGTCATCTGTCGCAGGCATGTGCTCTCCCAGCGCACTCTATGGTGGACAACCGGCTGGGCAGGCACTTGCCTGAAGTGCCTTTCTGAATACGAAAGAGGAGGATATTCCATTTCAGCCCTTGCAACTATTAAGGAGTTCCAGCGAAATGGCAGTTACAGATCTGTCAGGCCAAAATGTGCTGCACTTACGGAGCTTTCATATTATTTGCCTCTAGCTGTCTTTGCAAAGAGTGAGGATGATACTTAGCATCCTTTTTACAAAGATCTCAAAGAGATAAATAAAAATAATTTTCTATCTGGAACAGGCAAAGTGCAGGGAGGTTAACTGAACAATCCAGCCTCTCACAGCAAGGCAACGGCAGAGTCAGGGGTAGAATCCAAATCAGCTGATTACAGTCCTGTGATCTCAGCACTAAATTGATATCTTCCTGTATTTCCAATTCTCCTTCTTGGAGAAGTTTGTCCTACCAGTGTGTATTCAACAGAGTGACCAAACCAGTCTGGAAGTCCCTATCGCAGGAGCTTGTGCGGATGTGTGGAGAAGGTTGTTTCAGGAATAGCCTCTCCAGGGCTTCTTCCAGAGGTCAGCGCTCTTACTGCCTTGTTTGGGTTTGGGCTCTTCCTGACTTTTAATTTAACCTGAAGGATTTGATTCATTGTTTCTCAGCAATAAACTGTTTTCCTTAAAAGTCCTAATCAAACTTTGATGAGGCCCTTGTGCACTGGAAGGATTGATGAGATACATTAAAGGTTAGGTGTGGAGCAAAACTGAAGATAAGGGCAAAAACTACTATTGAGTTGAATGGAATTATGGCTGCATTTCTATGCATATCTTTTCCCACTGCTTTAGCTCATATTTTAATGTATTTGTGTAACTACCTCAGCATCCTGGAAGAGGGAAATGGTAACCTCTCCCATGCTTTGCTTAGCTTCTCTTTGTTTCCCAACATCACCATGACAGAAACATGTTTCTCTGGCTCACTGCAGTGTGCCCTTACATTAGTGCTTCATCGGGCTACAGAACCGTGACTTCCACTGTGAAGTGGGCAGATTAAAGCAATTAAGACATGTTTTCTGCCTACGCCATAGATAACTAAAACCTAGAACTCATCAACCAGGCAGTCATCCAGACCAAGAACCTAACAAGACTCAAAAAAGGGATTAGAAATGCATACAAATACAGTCCACCAAAGAACCCTAGCAAGTTGGCAGCCAGGACATCTCCATGCTAACCCTTCCTGTACCACTGCTGCTCTGATGTACTTAACCTGGCAGAAAGGCTGCGGTGTCCCAGCCTCAGCTCTGCCTGACCAGCCCTGTGTTGTACATGCACCCACAGATGGGATGAAAGTGATGTGTTTGATGGCAAGAGCTGGGAGATGGGAAAGGAAGAGAGGTTGTCCTGCAGGCATGCAGGAGTTACCATGTGTGTGCGAAATGGAAGCTCTCAGCTGATGGTTAAGACCTGAGTCCCCCACTTGAATACTTATGTTGTCAGCAACACTTGCTTTCTTACTCCCAAAAATCTTCAGCAGTGGAGATGCTGCAGCCTCCCTAGGCAGCCTATTCGAGGATTTAGTATCACTGCTGCTGGAAAGCATTCTTAAATTTATAATTATAAACTTCTAAAAAACACATTAAACTATGTGCTGATCTCTGAAAGCAAAAGATGAGCTATAATGTGGGGAAATGGACTAGCCCACGAGTTCCTATGGTAGGGTCTTTACACTGTCCCCTGGGCCACCCAGGATGAGCCACATCAGGCTAGAACAGCAGAGTAGGTGACCTTCAGACCTACTCTAATATGGCAGTTCTTGTGCTTCCACAAAAATAACAAGTTCACACCAACTGCCAGACAGCAGGTCAGTTTTTCCAGCTGATCCTCTGTCTTATCATGTAAGATACACTGTTTGATTACTGCTCTCTGCTAACCTCTGCATAAATTAGCCATTAAGGACTGGAACAGAAATTATTACTGAAAATTCAATCGGTGTTTAACTGATTTTTAATACATCATCATATGTAGGTCAAAGTGCATTAACCTGCTTGAGCCTATTGGAAAATATTTCATTAACGAACTCCATACAACCTAACAACAACGTTATAGAAAAGGAGCAGCGGTCCAGGAGATGGGAGGGATGGGGAAAATTAAGTTTAAACTTCTCAGCTTCAGCACTGACAAACGCTGTATTTAGGGGGAGACATCCATTATTTCACCTACAAAGGAGGTTTTATCTTCTACGTAGTTTTGCCTCTAATCTGCTTTGGCTGACACATGTTTCGAAGCTGTTGTTCCCGAGGCACTAGTGACGTGTGATCCGTACCTTTCCCTTTCCCACAGAAACATACCACTTCTGCAGCGTTTGATGCTCACGGTCACAAGGCACCTTGCAGAAAATGCTGCCAGTTGATAATATCCAAGGTTTGAAGTTCAGGAAACTGCTGACACACTCGTCTGTGACTTTGCTTGGGGCACACTCGGACAGTGCAGTATCAGGGAAGGAAATGTCTTAACGCCATACAAATATTATGGGATGGATCCACTCCAAAATCAGATTAATCCCTTAGGGGAAAAACATGCCAACAAATGGGTTTCAAGTACTTGAAAATGCAAGAGGCCCACAGAAAACCCCACAGGTGGAAGGAGACACATTAATTCAGCACTTAATCCAGTCCTGTAACACAGTCCACAGTCTATCACATAATGCTGGATTCGAAGGCAGGATTTAGGAGATTCTGTGATATCACTAGATGGGTTTAGTGCAAGGCTATAGCTGTGCCAACCTTAACTTCACATCAGAGCAAACCACAGGAAAATCTTAGTGCACTACATATGCTCTCACACTACTACCACTGGCTCCAAAACCCTGTCTCAACAAGGCCTAACTAGAGAAAAAAAGATCATAATACAGAAAAAACTGTAAGGCTGCCTGCAACCAGCAGCATCTATAAAAAGGTCCCTTTCACATCTCTTCTAGCCTCACTCTCTCTATATATCTATATATGTATGTATCCATGTATCTGTAGCTAACAAGAAGGTATCAAAACCATGGAGCTAGACTCTTCCAAGAGGTGTACAGTGAAAGGCAACAGACACAAACTGAAACATGTGGAATTCTGCTTAGATATAACTTATTTACGTGAGGATGGTCAAACCCTGAAATGGCACCTGAGCCCCCTGGCTGTGGGATCTCCACTTTAGGAGAGAGTGTTAATTTAACTGAACCAAGTCATAGAATCATAGAATTGTCTAGGTTGGATGGGACCTTTAAGATCATCAACCTAATCCTGCCAAAACCACCATAAAACCATACCCTAAGCACCATGTCTACGTAACCTACTATAAATTGGCCCCGCTCTGAACAGCAGGTTGGACTAGATAACCTCCACAGGTCACTTCTGTCCTAAATTATTCTATGATTTTTCCTGGGTATATTTGGGACTATACCATAGGGCCTTAGTAAATATTAATACACGTTTATAATACTGAAGCTGATCCTCTGCTCTGACCAAGAATGGAGGCAGACTGCTGGTGCTCAGCTGAGATGAATAATAGCGCTACTCACAAAATATCCGCAACGGTCAGCATCCGCACTGGAGAGCCTTACACTCAGCAACCTTCTCCAGTGCACTCCATGAACACTTCCTCCACCATAGTCTCAGTGTATTCAGGGAGATACTACACATACCCTGCTGTGCTCAACAGACGAGGTCCCTGTGACTACAAACAACTGGTTCCATCGTGAAACCTTCTAGAACGTCATGCACTGGAGGAAAGATTACTGGGGAGAAAAATCAGAAGAAAAAATCTTATAGGATCTCAAAATGCATCTTATTCTATCTGAAGGGCTAAGGCTTCAACTCGGAGGACAATTTTAAAGCAGTCGCTTAATCTTTGCACTGTGAGAGACTGGGAGTACTTACATATACTAGAATAGTTATGATGTGATGATTTAAAGTGATATCTATTGATGCCCAAAGGTATTTTTGGGCCCATACCTTCTTCACTGACTGTTTGTTTTCACGTAGTTGTTTCGCCAACTACTGACAATCTGTTTAGAAATATCAGGGAACGTGAAATCTGGAGGTGTATCAGTGTGTGAGCGTCCACTCCAAAACCTTTGTGAAAATAACCTTCAGGGATGGCAATCGGCCAGAGATGCAGTTTGAAGCCAGCTAAGATACGAATAAATATTTATGGCAGCTAAGGATTTTGGATTTAGTGCCATTCTGCTAATGCAGATAAATATTCAGATTTCCTTGGCTTCTGTAGAATAAACCCAGTTTAAAAGGGAAATCCATACAATACAATTCAAGTAACATTGCCGCTACTGGTAGGGGTTTTGGGGGAGGTGGAACAAGGTTGTTATCATAATTTTTAAAGACCAAGATGAAATCCCTGTAATTCAAACGTCTGCATCAGAAAGCAGGTGCAGATAGATTCACACTTCCCAATGGTCTCTGGATCGCTGCAGCCTCATGGCAGAGGGATGGGTCTACCTGTACTATACTGTTCAGCACTATGCTGTGCTTTTGCCTACAGGACTGTATTTCAGTGGTAGGCAAAGCACCTCTCACTTATTCTGACATCTTTGCAATGAACAATATAATCCAAAGCTAAGATTTTACTACTGTTACTCCTACCTACTGTGCAGCCTTCTCTGTCCTAAGGCAAATGTTTATGTGGTATAAGCCCCAGGCTCACAGTTGAGTGTAACTGACTCTGAAGTGGTGATTACCTTGGCAAGACTCAGTTTACACAAATGATATATAGCTGAGTTAGCCTTAACCATGCTGTCGCAGCTGTTAACCATGTTACAGCAGCAGATCTACATAACCACCTAACTAGGCTAAAGCAAGGCTTTCCTCTCCAGCCAACCAAGAAGCGATAGTTACATCCTGTCTCCACCACAAATTCTAGTCACATCACAGGCAGAAGGGACCTCAGAAGAAGTTATTCAAAGGGAAGCAGAATGAAAGAAAATTACTTCCCTTTCTCTGCACATTCACAAGCAAAAGGATAACTGTGCTCTATAGCACATTATTAAAACTCTTTGCAACTAACCACACCATCAGACTCTGGCACACCAGCTGGATGCTAGCCCAGGCTGTCGCTGACTGATAAGTCACTTCACTCTCTCAGATATAAGTCAGGAGTCTAATTCACATGCTCCAGAACGTGAACTTCTAAATTGTTTTCAACACACCTTCAGACTTCATGGAAGGAAATGAGCAAGATGACAGATGGAATAGTTATTTTTTTCTGTTACAACAAAACAGCTCTCAGTCTGCATTATCTCACTGCTTCTTATTTCTTCTGTGCCATACTTTCATTTCTGTAAGTCTATGTAGACTGAACAACTTGCACTTTCTCCTCCCTCTTGTGACCATAGTTTCTGCAAAAGGTTAAGAAAGGAGGGCAAGTAACTCCGAAACAACTCTAGCTATCACACATGTGGCTGGACAAAAAGGGGCAAGAGGAAAGGAATGGGAAGAGAAACAGGAAGAGGACAGGCCAGGGTCTTTTCCACAATCTTTCAGTGGCCGTAAGCAAATCCCTTCTCTTACACATTGCTATACGTCTAAGTAATATCAAAGTGAGCAGGCTTCTGGCAAGACTTCCAAAGTACAAGGCTCAGCTACGAATATACAGGTTTGAGGCATCAAAGCACTCTGGAATTCAACGTGTTCAGTTCTCTTAGACATCAAACATACATTTAAAAAGGCAAATGAAGATAAATATAAACAGAATCAGCACATTTATGATCCCTAGTTAAGAAGCTACCTTCAACGTAAGAGCTATTGGAATGGCCCTACCCATTCAGCTCATCACCCTCTCTATCTTTTAAAACATATACCGGAGATCACAGCAGTCAATACATTTATTCTCTCAGTTAAGATATACCTATCCTAAGCTGAGTTTTTGTATAACCCTGACAATTCTCACTCAAATGAGAATTACTTGAAGACATACAGACCACAAGTTTCACCTTTGTGAAGAAAACTATTTACAAGTGGGGGTACAATACTTTGTTAGAGCAGTTACTTCTTTAAAAAAAAGTGAAAAAGATGGTATGTGTTCCAGCAGCCAGGAAGCCATCCCTGCCAGGATCTCTCTCGTGTTAGCGACTTTGCTGCAACAAAGTTTTTAATGCTCTCAGGGCTCACCATCTCTCTTGGACAGAGTGTGCCCGGAGTTTGCCAAAAGAGAAAACCTAAATACTGCACTGAAGTGACGGCAACAAGGGCAAAGGGGAGCTTTGCACCTGATCCAAGGGGAGGGGGGCTAAGTTAACTTTCCGTCTTGTTTCACCAGAAGTTCACAGTGCTCGTCTCCGTTTCTAATAGTCTGTTCACCATTACCGATCTCTTAAACTGCTCAGCCATCTTGATGGTGTTCCCTTAAACTAGGGCATCAGATCTAACCCAGGAATGGTTAGACAGGCAGATGGATTACGTCACTGGCAACACAAGGAGTTTTAGTATGTGATTGGCTTCAAAGGGAGCCCATTCCAATTATTCTCTTCCTGTGAGTCTGGAAGTGACTCATGCAAAGACAGTCAAGACCATCCCACTGAGCCTTCAGATTAAAAATGACGACAAGGCAAAAGTTGGGACATGTTTAATCTGTGAAACGCAACTAATCTTATGATATTGGAAGGGGAAATCACTTAAGGTACATCTGGCATGGGAATGAACTTGGCCCAGAGGGCAAGCAGCCCAGCTCAGTGGCTCCCTTGGCCTCGCACCCTCCCTTCCTGCACCCTGCTAAGCTCCCTGTGCCGTCGCGCCAGAGAGAGCCAGCAGCCTCGCACCCTGCTCCTCCTCACAGCAGCCAGGCCCAACCAGCACCACCAGGCACATGCGGGGACGTTTTCCGTACACACAGTACTCCCTGGAGCTTCACACTAACCAGATCCCCCAGAACAGGAAGAGAGGGTTTGGGGTGGTTTGAACGCACAGATTGGGAAACTATCACAGAGAACTGAGGAACGGACAAATAGCTCCGGGGCTCTCCCCTGTCCCCCCCAACCTGCAGCATCACATGGACCCCCTGGCTGGGCTTTGTCGCTGCGGCTGGCTGTAAGCTGGGGAAGCAGGTTGCGAGGAGCCTGCCTTTCCCTTTCCACCCAGGACAGAGCTGTGTCTGGGCACGCAAGGTAAAAAAGCAAAGGACAGACCTTCTCTCCGGCCTCTTCCGCGCTGGGAAGGGTGCGCTTGTCCTCCCGGCTGCGGCGGCGGCTGCCGGCGGGATGCTGGCGGGCCGGTCGCGGTGCCTTACCAGCTCCACATTGATCTGCCTGCCGGCAGCCTCCTGTATTTTTTTTTTCTCCCCCTCCTCCCTCTTTTCAAGGAGGTCACACACACACACACACACACACACAAATGGGGGGGGGACACCTTTCTATTATTATTATTCTAATATATTCTGGGGGCTTGTGGTTCCTGCAACCAGGCGGAAGTGAAACCCGTTTTCGCCCCCCTCCTCCTTCCGCGATGCTCCGGGGCTGGATGTAGCCAGGCGGCGGGCGGGTGGCCGGGAGCCGGCGGGGTGCTCAGGCGACAGCAACATCCCGGTCTTCCTCGCTCCCGGTCCCTCGATCCCTAGGCGGGATGGAGAGACGATGCCGTTCCCGAAAGGCAGAGGTTACTTTGGAGGTCATAAAAGGGTGGGGAAAACATTTTCTTCAGCCCAGCGAGGGAGAAATCTGCCGGAACCTGGTGCCGGGAGCCCGCGCTACCTGCGCGGGGCTGGGGCGTGCGGAGGGTGCGCGGGAGCGGGACCTGCGCGGCTCCAGTGCGGGAGGGCAACTGGGCACCTGCAGAAGCGCTTGCGGAGCGGGGGCGGGTGTCTCCGGGGAGCCCCCTCCAGGGGCCACCGAGCTCCCCGGAGACACCCGCCCCCGCTCCGCAAGCGAGCTGTGCTCTCGCCCTCTGAAGGCAAAGGCTGGCAGAGTTGGCAGTGGTTACTTCCAACGACAGGCAATTACGGCTGGTGGCACAAAAGGAAAAGCTATAAAATGCAGTTAAATACACTAGTAGCTGCTGGCTCCTTAGTGACATCCTGTGGTACGGGGGCACTATTGCTAACGGCCAGCTGAGCTCTGATTTTGGCCACCGGCTTCGGCAGAAGCAGCTGCGTAGCCAGCACAGCGCTGTTGTCAGGGTGTTTGTTCAGGGGCCTAAATCACTATCGGTGGTTTTGTTTTATATCAGTCTTCTGCCTTATGCTGCTGCAGAGCTGCGCTGTTTCCAAAAGGTAACTGGTTCTTGGGCACTGTGGGGATTTGTGCTTTATAGATGTGTAGCATCTTCCACAGTACATTACAGAACAGAGAGGGCTCGGGTCTAAATACTGCAGCTGGCCTCGTGCCTAGAGTGAGGAGCAGAGAGTGAGAGAGACACCAAATGAAGATGCAGCTAACTAAGGCAAATGTTAATTTCTTAATTCAGCATGTGTCATCATGTTGAAACAGACTTGCAGAACATCTCCCCCAGCCAAGAAGCACAGGAGTAGAGATGAGGCGGTGAAACCCCGTCCCTCCCTAAGCTACTCTAGGGAATTCCCCTGTCCACCTCCCCTGTCACACAGCACACTGGGGTGCTCCGATGACCTGTAGCAGAAAAGGCAAGAAGAGAAAAGCCGGTAAAAGAGAGCTGAGCACGTGGACCGAAAGACCACAACCTGTCCATAGGCAGGAGGAAAGTGTGAAGTCAGCACTTAACAGGCGTAGCTGAGCTAACTGGATTCCAGCTTACAGGGATGCCAATCGTAATGAGGATTTGGTGGCATCAACTTAAATATGTCTCCACAGCCCCTGACAAGCTTGGTAAGATCCATGCCACCATGTTTACAATGCTTATGTTGCCCAGATCAGAAAGATTAAGGGCAGGCCTGAACACACAGCAACTGAAACTGCTGATAATTGTGCGGAGGCATGTGGGTGCTGGCAGTAGATGGGTTGGAAAAGGCTCTTCTAAACTCTGTTACAGGAGTAACTCACATCAGATGATGCAGATGTTCACAAGAGATGACTGTGACACTGTTTACTGAGGTCTCTGTTGTCTCCAGAAGCCACCTGCTCAAAGCCTTATGGTGGAACTTAAGCCCTGTAAAATTTTGGCGCTGCCCCTACCTCCTTGTGGGAAAAGTGAAATGGTCAATGATGCTGACATGTGTTCCATCTGGTGGCATGTTGAGGACCTGCTGTTCTGGACTCCGCAGATTCATCTGTCTGCTCAGTTTTGTCTTAAAAATTTCTTTCGCATCCCAACAGCAATGGAGTTGCTTAGTCAGCTGGCTGCATCTGTCCCACAGCCTCAGGGTGTCTGCGGCCTCTGCATTGCTAGTGGATGGCTGAACAGCCATGGCAGCAGAAATGCCCTCTTCCAGGTGGGACTGGCCAGAAGATTGCACCTCATCCTAAGGAGTGCACACCTGGACACACTGATGCATGAATTTGTGTCTTGGAGCTTAATTACTGCAACTCCCTATGCTTTCAAATAAACCACAGCTGGTGTAAAATCCAGCGGATGTCTGCTGAGCAATGGAGAGCAGCCTGGTGCTTTGCTCGTCCTAGTTTCTTACTAAGTACAGACTTTGGTCTTCTTTTCTGATATTCAAAGCCCTTTATAATCTTCTTCCATAGCCAGCTCCTGCTGGAGCACTGCAGCCATTGACAAAGGGGTAAGACAAGACTGTGGGAGTTTCGTCTTTCCCAGGCAGTATTTCTGCACTATGGAACTTATTTTGCCTCATGGAGATACAAATAACCCAGATCTCAATGCATTCAGAAGTAAATGCAAAACTTCTCTCCTCAGCTTCATTTCTTTGCACAGAAACATGCAGAGAACGCTAGTACTCAGCCCAACAAATCCAAGCCCTATAAACTAATCAAGCTATTCCTCTTATGGGCTAGATAGAAAGCAAGGCAGAGAAAGAAACAGCTTTCTTCTATTTTAAAATACTTGGGAGGCACACAAGTCCCACAGAGATGGGAGCCATCTAAATATATATAAAGACATAGCAAGATAAATGATTCCATCTGTTGTAATCTAGCAGTTTCATAAAACCAATGAAAAAAATTGACAGTTTCATGAAACCACTAAAGCGCTATTGAGACTTTCGAGTTTTTAACATTCTTCTCCAATGTGTATGAATGTAGAAAATCAACAGTCCCCTGTCGGACTCCTGAAATGAACAGGTAAGGAACAAGACTGTGCATGAAGCTGATGCAAAGACTCCACAATGTAATTAAAGCAAATTGCCACTAACAATCTAACACAAACTATTACAAATCCCTCCTCACACCCCAAAATACATTTCTGATTTCCATGATATGTCAGCATACACATCCACCAGTACCCTTCTTCCATCCCAGGGATCTCAAAGCATCTCACAGATGGTGCTTAAGTGAAGCCTTACAACACCTCCGTTCTATTTCTCCGCAGGGGAAACTGAGAGGCACAGAGATTTGCTTATCGACTGACAGGAAGTATTAAAACACCCGGAAAGACGTAGGTGTCCTATCTGCACATATGCCTTGCTCTTACTACTAGATAGCACTTCCAGTACAAGTCTGGTTGTAATTAGAGGAAGTTGTTCTTTTAAAGACTGCACTGAGCAATCCACTGACAGCTTTACAGGCAGAGAAGGGCAAAGAAATAGTGTTTTGCTTCATCCCAATGAGTGATGCCTTTTCTCAGCTCTGTGTCTGAAGAGCCACGTGGCAGCTATGGAACAGCACTCATTAATACACTGTGAATTCACACCAGCTTTTGTTGGTTTCAAATGTTCATATTTTGGTACAGCCAGGTGACAGGTATGGGAAGCAGCCAAAGGTTTCCATACATCAGGGAATCCTACACAACGTTTGGCAAGAGAGTCACTGCATAAGCACCCAGTGTATCACCCACCATCTCACGGGCATGTTGGTGTGTGCTCTGAGAGCTTCCAGCAAAGCAAGCTAGTCTGGGAAGTGGGAAAACATATGTGCATTAGCAAGCAAGCTGTACTAGGCCAGTGGGATACCCTTGGAAGTGTTTCCCATTAAACGTGCAAGCAGGTTCAAGCTTCCTCCCTTCCCTCTCCTCTTCAATACATGCACACACACACTCCATCTCACTGTGATTTATGGTACAGTCCTGCTATGATCTTTCTCTGGGTAAACGTCTATGCCCAGAGTGCAAGCAGAGGGCATGAGTCTGAGGAACAGGCAGCACAGGAGATTTGACAGGCTGACTCCTGAAAAATTTCCTCAGTTAAAGTACAGAGATAGCCTTGGGGAGCTACCAAAATACATGTGTCCAACACCATCCCTTAAAAAGGCACCAGCTGTACTATTCACTGTGTTCAGTGACTCTCCTCCTGGGAGAGGAGTGAAACTATACAACAAACAATCACCCCCACAGCCCATAATGCGGAGTCCCGACTAGGTTTTATTGTACACCTAAAGCATTGCATACTGAATACGAGGCTACCTAGTGACCATGGACATCATGTACGACATAATGGAAGAGGGAGTTGGCTACAGCTGGTCACTTCAGGAGATCAAGCCTGGGTTACTATTTTAACGTGCTTCTCTATTTTCCCTTTTTTTTGTTTGATTCTTTTTCTTCTAGAACTTGGTAACTGATGTCTCACTGTTATTATCAGTATTAATAATATACTGTCAGTGTGTATAAAAATTACATATTTCTCCCCATAAATGCTACAATATGAAAAAACAATCTGCTGTTAATAATACAGAGATAAATTCCCAAAAGAAATGAATGCTCTTAAAAACCACAAACTTGAAATAAAAAACCACTCTGCTGCATTTGAAGTAATTACAAGGGAAAAATGATGAAGACTGTTTCTCCTCAAAACTTGGCAATTTTTATATCATGCTACTGATATTCTTAATGAAAAATGGTGCTTTTATTCACTGCCACTTCTTTTACTTTGGCCAGTGCTGTAGCCAAACATCTGCTTAAGTTAGCAGAGTACATCGATGCTTAGTAACTCATGAGTTTCCAAAGAAGATCTCCACAGATATTTCCAAATACCCTCTCTCAAGCTTTGTAAGGATGCACTTAGGAGGGGAGAAGACTATGAAGAAACAGAAAGGGCCAGACAAAGCATCCATGTGAATGTTTGGACAGGTTGGGCTCTTCTCCTAAGAAGCCTCAATGGAGGATTTGGGACAAGTTTTCAGCTGAAGGCATTCCAAAGCTCATAGTGCAAGCTTCACGCTGAACATGCCACTGTGACTGGAGAAAGCTGTGAGCACAGGAAATGAGGATAAAAGCAATGGTGAGGTAGCAGATAGTTCACTGCTCAAAGTTCCTTTCCCGCCTATCTTTAGAGAGCGGCAGAGGAAAATGAATCATGATTATTACAGTTACACATTCTGAGCCGGCTCCTGCTAACGTGTTGATCCATCTCCATACTGGAAAAATTCTTAGGAGGCAACCCACCTTCACCCAACAGATGGAATCCTGTATATGCAGGATTTAAGAGACAAATCCCCAAAGAGCATACTGTCCAAGCAGATAAAATCCAGACAATCGTTAGCAAGTCTCCCAGGTCCTTGGCATACACGATCTCTACATGCTGTGCCAGGGTAACCGAGAAGTGTCAGGCTTTGGGACCCTCCAGGAGCAGGTACAAAAAAGGCATCATTACATAGCCAGACTCTAGCAGCATTCCCACCAAACGCCCTTCCTTTCATATTGTTGACAATCAATTATCACACACCAGGTTTGAGACCAAAAAATACTACTGGCAAAAAATAGTGTATTGACAGAATAATGATTTAAAAAAGATCTAAAAGAAGCCACACAAATACATGTGTAAATAGTCTTACTATCCTCACGAGGCAATTAGATACGTTAGGCTGATGAGTAGAAAATGATGACTCCTCATTTTTTAAATGATAATGAGTTTCTTGCAGGCAAACTGCACAGCCCTGGAGACTAAATCTTCAGACTATTCATAGACCACAGGAGCACAGAGAAAAAGAAGCAAGTTTCTCCAGAGCAGTGCCTGAAACCTAGGAATGCTTTCTCCCGAAGGCGGTGAGGAAGCCTGGGTGCCAAGGCATTAGGAAAAATTGTATGTTTTTGTCTGCCTGTGACACACCTGCACAAACGCACTCCAGCTTGTTTTCAGCTGCAATGGGAACTGAAGGTGTTAATTATTCTCTTACAGTATGAGGGTGTCAGACTGTGAGTTCAGCAGCACTGGCGTAAAAGTGAGGAACTCACTGGGGTACAAACGATGTTGGGATCAAGTTCTGTACCTTTCAGCGTGTTCTGAAAATAAACCACCTCTGACTACTGCTGGCTTGCTTTTTTTCAGACTCTGTAAGTTATTGTACAATGGCAGGACATAACTCAAGGCTTTGCATGCTCTGTGCTGCTATTAATTGCTAGCAACAAAGACATTCACCACAACATACACAGTAAGATGAACAAATAACTGTGCAACTATTTCCTAAGCAATACTTCCTTACTACCACTAAGGGACAGTGTTTCCTACATTTCTACTAATCAGAATTACATATCTGCAAGTTCAATTTTAACTAGCAATGGTTAATGCCTCCTTTTAGTGCTTCAGGTGTTTTATGTTCTATGTTATGTTGGTTTAATAAGTTACTTCTTCATGACACAGTGAATTGCAGGCCCATTTATTGTACTTTCACTACCACCAGCAGGCTACACTAATAAATCAAACAAGTGTATTAGTGAAGGTAATTCCTTCTATGAACCTATAAGCCTAAGAGGATGGCTAGTCTAAAATAACTGATTTGCAGTCAGGTTTCAATCAAAAGGCATAAATGGCTTTGCAAAACACATCACTTTTTGCATATTAATTTTTTTCAAAATACACAATTTGTATCTGTGAAAACCTCATAAACTGTCCTCATCTGTGTTGGCAATTCAAATATTGGTAAATCTACAACCTCATGCTCTTTGATAGGTATGGAGTCTGTTTCCATTTATACCAGAGGCACTCCTGCCACTGACTTCACTCAGAGTGAAGATAATCTCTGCTATATTGAGAGGCAAAACTTCACTAGCAGTCTCCTTTCTTCAGGCATGTTTTGTGTTCTGGAAAATAGTTTAATCAACTTGAAAGACTCCACTAAGTAACCTTCTCTCAACCTCTGCTTTTGAAAAATATTCTGAAAGTCCTGCAATCACCAGAAAGTAATTCATATACTATAAGGCTGCGGCTTATTTACGAAAGGCTAAGCTTTTATAGGATGATATAGCAGAGGTACCCGGTTATCCTTACTTTCACACTCATGCAACTAAGAAATGTCCATGACGTAGTTGTTACAGTGATAACATTTCACTGTATCAAGCCCAGTGCTGTATGATTCCAAGACCATATTCCAACATCTTGTTTGGTGTCTCAAACATTCAAAGACATTCAAATTTGTTGGCTACAAGATCAGTAGCTGTACAATCAAGCTGATACTGTAGCTGCACAACCAAAATCCAGTCTCCCTGGCATCTCTTCAGTGAGAGAAAGCACAAGGCACATCATATCCAATCAATAAAGAACAATTAAAAAGTAAAAAAAAAATAAAAATCTTGAGTCCTGTGAACAGAAGGCTGTCCAGATTCAGTACCCTGCTGAATAGTACATCTAACCTTATCTACCCAGATAATCCAGTGCAATTAGCCCCCGCTGATGCTAGGAAGAGACAGTGGCATAGCCAAGCAACAGATATTTTTACTACCCACCATCTAAGCCTGCCCTGTAATTAACTGCAGAGCCCCACAGACTTCTGCCCGATTAGCTGTTTCAACTAATGAGAGGCTTCAGACTCAACAAACATGAAGCCTGAATTACCTGCCATTCACGGACTGGTCTTTGTGACAGCACAGAGCAAACCACAGGTGCAGAACTGTGCTGCAGAGGGACACAAAGAGGAAAAGGGGGCCCACGTACAAACTGTGCACAAGTCCTCCGACTTCAGTCACACGTATTGAATGTTTTGGATGGTTACACACATGGGAGCAAAACCTGGCAGTTCCTGTATGGTCATTACCCAAGATATAAAATGTTTGACTTTTAATTAAGATCTACAATATCAATGTCACAAAATGAGTCTGAAATTACAAGAGCAGGAGCTGATCTGATTGTAAAAAGCTCAGCTATTCAATTGAAGGCCAATGCTCGGTCATAACCAGAGAAAAGTTGAGGTCAGGAGTCCAAGTTCAGGAGTGGAGAAAATAAGAAGCTGAAGGAAACATTATATCCTCCTATAATCCTTGCAGGAGATATGATTTCAGCATGAAAGGATGCAGTCCAGCTTTAAAGTTTCCAAGCAAAAATGGTTCTACTATAACTCCACTGTGAGATAAAAGCAGACATGTGATCTAGTAATACTGGCCTCTTTCACTGGTGTTTTTATTGGTGCTGCCCTCCATATTAAAGAAAACAAACACTCTGCTTTTAATATTAAAGATAACTCCAACAGGTCTGCTTTGGAGAACCTTTCTGTGCTAATCCATTCCTTGTAATACAGTTAGCCTTGTGTAAATTTGGAAGGTGGCCTGTAAAAGGAGAAGCAAACAGAGAATTGGCTCTCCTAAAAACTTTTACCCAGCTTTTGGGAGTTTTTGTTTGGGTGTTGTTTTGGTTTTTTTTAATATCAGCTTCTTCTCCTTTCTTTTTTAAAGGGTCATGTAGAAGAATAGATAAGACTGTGACCTCATATGTGGTTCTCCCATTTCCTAACTGAGGAATAGGGAGATTTGGGTCCTCCTGAGACCTGAAATACCTGAAGGAATACATAAATGCATGAAAGAGCATGTTTATGGCGTAGAAATATCAGTCAGTTGTACACCAAGACGAAACTCAGGAGACAGTGTCTATTGTAATGGTACTCTGAGCCTGATGGGTATCTCCACACAAAGCATTTCCTCTTAGTAAGTCTCAGTTTTTCCGTTTCTAAAAAAGATAACCTGAAATGTACACAAGTTTTAAAGTTCCTTCCGATAAGACAGTGCAGTATAACAGCAGTGCCAGCCATGAAATCACCAGATGAATACCAGAGGGTACGATACCCTCCCCTTGTCAGCAGAGCCCCCTGTCATCACATGGGGCACATACATTTTGGCAGTGCAACATACATCACTGAGCTGCTGGAACTCCTGCTCTCTTCTTCCCCTTCATAATGTGGCTGGATTCAAATGGAAAGGATTTTTAAGGATGCTGCAACAGTAATTTTGTTGTCGGCTAGTCAAAAACTGTGGCACAGAAGAACCAAAAAGTAATCAGTTACTGACATTAATGAGTTTGAGTAAACTGAAGTGAAATTTTCCTGCCCGCTTCCACTAGCCATGAATTTGGCCTGCAAAACATCTCATGATCAACCACTGGTATAATATTTGTATTTCTGAATGCACAGAAGAGGGTGGAGCTCTTTGGTGGGAGAATCAGTAGGGAATTCTCCCCTCACAAAGCAAGATGGACACACTGACTGATAAATCGCTTCTGCTATTGATACAATTCTGCTATCAGTTTAAGTTACTGATGAACAGAAAACCAGGAAGTCTTGTGAACAATAACAGGTGCCAGCGTCAACAGAAAAAGAAGGTGTATTTGCTGAAACAGAAGTTAGAATTATCTTCCTTTCTCTCTTTGGTGTGTGTTTGTTAGCTGCTTATAGCAATCGACATCATCATTTACATCAGTTCTCACTGCTGAATACTTGGATGAGCTGGAGTGCATTTCTGCGACCAAAACAGATCACACATAACTCTGCAATATTAGTAACATCCAGATTCCAGTTTTCCACAATGGAGTCCTCATGTACTGCCTGAGGACAGAGTTTTACACTATGTATTTGCCCATCATGACAATCTGGGGAGAAAGCAAAGAACAGAAAAATGAAAACATTGAGGAAACCATCTCGTTTTTGGTTTAGAGCACCACAGCTGCTACCCCAAACTGTATCCTCCTACAGGAGGGAGACATTGGCCTTGGTAATTAGCCAGACATCAAAACCTTCCTAGGGAATTCCTCCTCCTGAGATGCACACGCACATCAGAAGAGGACAGGCTGTCTAAACACAGTGAGCCTCCTCTCCCTTGCTGGGTTATTTTCTTTCTCCCTAGGGGAGCTCCAGCCAGGGGAAACTCCAGCTTTAACAGAAGGTGGCTTGGTTTCCTCCCTGTTTTTATAGCAAGAACAAGCTACAGAGGCACCTTTTCGATAATGTCCAGTTCTTCAAAGTCAAGTTCTCTGAAGTACTGAAGCATTTGAAACTTCAGTTTTGCTTTCACTGCAGTTTTATCTAGCTACTGTATTTCTAACATACCCCGATCTGAAGCATAGAGATGTCAAATAGCAAAAGACTTTTCACGACTCTTGATTCTCTGTTCATTCCAAGGAAATGTCGAGATCCTCACTCACAAATGAAATAGTGTATATGTTCAACAAGTCAGAGATGCAACATCAGTGGTCACTAGAGACCCAGTCTGGGCTTTCCAACTCTAGGAGAGACAGGGACTCAAAGGAATAAAGATCTTACCTCCTAGGAGTTGGGCTCCAGACAGCTGGCTGCTGAACTCCTGTCCACTGCAGTTCAGATGCCATGCCTGAAGGTACTTATAGGGAAATTGTATCAGCATTGAAAACATCAAAATTGGATTATACTTGGACACATGCTGGCAAAGTATTTGCAATGGATTCAGAATAGCTGGAGATTGGCCACATCCACATAATATTCCTAAAGTTGGATAAAATTTAACAGCAGTAAATTAGGAAACTTTGCCAACTCCAAAGCACTACCTCAAACTTGGGCCAAAACAATGCACTGGCACTCAAATGCTCTAGAAGGATTTTTCCCTTCTGCCAAACACTGTTGATCAGATAAGAAGAGCTGGGCTGTGGACCACATGGATGGGGATGCTGTTGATGGAGAAGGCTGGGTTTTGGAAAAAAGCCTTTGTGCCAAAACCCAAGGAAGTTGCAATCAAGAATTAAAATACTTGCAGAGCTCTGTGTAGACGGCAAAGGAGCAGGGCTGCTGGGGCACCTGCAGGTCTCAACTGAAGAGCACTCTGAATGTTGCTCAGAATCTGCTTCTGCTGAGCTCTCCTTACCCACCACTCTGTATTTCTCACTGACAAATCTACAAAGGAAAACGGGAAGCTGAACTGTTATGGTATGTAAAATCGTTCCTTCCAGAGAGGTATTTGGAGCACAATGAGGGGCAGGGGGGAGAGGAGGAGACAGAAAGAACAAAAAAGTTTTAAAGGGGAGACACAAGCTGTTGGTACCTATGTCTTTTGTCAGATCTCAGCCCTGGCTATTGAGCTAAACTGTGAAATCCGTATTTATCTCACAGACCTCTGCGAGGCTGCTTATACATGACAGTGCTCCCCCCAGGCAATTACACATTGCCCTGCCTGGCCCACTGGAACCCCACAAACCCACAAGACTGTATCCACTCTGAAGGAGAAGCAGAGCCCTGCAAGAACCCTCCCTTCTACTTCAGGATCATTCAATGTGATATTTAAAAGATTCTCCCCATCTCTTCGAAGTGAAGGGGGGGAGGATCTGTCTGATTGTATCTGTGACCCTGGCAACTCTTCACAAGCAGAGACAGCTGAGTCACTAATATTTAGAAAAATAACATAATTGACTGTATTCAGCCCTGTGGAGGACCCCTGCTGGGTATTCACAGTTAAACATTAGCAACTCGGTCATTTCTGGCAGCCTTTGTGAAGGGTTGCCAGGGCTGTAGATTCAATTAGATGACCTCCGACAAACCGATTTCCACTGCAAATATCTTAAAAAAAAAATATCAAATCCCCAATAAATACAGTGAAATTGGAGGAGACAGCCCTTCCTACCTCATTGAATGTCCCAAATCACCCTACAGCCCCAGCTAGATGTCTTGCCTGGATGTTATGCATGCCCGGGCTCTATTATCACCACTGCCTAATGTGATTTAGCACTGTCTGCGGATTGCACTCTTTAAATCTGAGAATGTGACAGTGTCGCAGTTGGATGCAGATTAGGATACAAAATGATGTTGAAAAGGTAAAAACATTTGCATGTGTCTTTCTTTTCCTTTTCATTGGGCAGGGGTGACTACTCTTCTACCACTACTGATTTATCCTCAGCTTTTTTTTTTCATTACTAGCCATTGAATTATTTTGATGTAAGAGGAACTAAGATGAATTGCCAGGTCCAGTGTTTTGTACTACCCATTACAATACACTGCAGCAGTGCATTACACTGAGTTGGAATATTTACTTTCTTCTCAGGTATTCTATACTAAAAGTGATTAATGTACCACTAAGGCAACTAGAAATGAGATTTTAAAATTCTGTTTTATGCATAGGGTTTTATGACAAGCCCTAGAATAAAACAACCAATGTGGACGCTATTTGTTAACACTATCATAATGAAATCAGTCAACACCTTAATTACACCTTGTAAGTGCTTCTCATAATGTATAAGACATTTCTAATTCAGCTTTTAAACATCCCAATTGTATAAATTCCTGTCTGTCTCAGACTATAGGATTTCATTTCAGTCAACATATTCTGCCCTGGTAAATTGGTTCTTAGCTCATCTTTTTTGTTTGCTTTTTTCCTACCCTAAATAATTCTGAACAGCTACCAAACCCTTACCTTTCTTGCACACATCAGTGTTTGAGGAAATACAAAGAAACAGAGCAGTGCTGGATTCTCAAGATGTCCCTCCAGAGAGAAGCTTAACAAAACAGTGTTTTAAAATAATATATCCCATTGTTTGGATTACTGTAAGATACAAATTCAACAGCAAAAAATTATACCAGGACTAAGAGCTATTATGAAATTACTACCAGAGAGCCAACAACTAGCATTTTCTCAAATGGCATTGTAATTATTCTTTGTACATGGTGCAAAATAATATACTAAGGGTATTTATGGAGAGGAAACTTTTCTTTACATATAGTGTAAATTGGTATATGGAACAGAGACACTGCATGGAGTTTGGTCTGATTTTTTTTTTTTCTCAATGTTCCCTGCTGAGCAGTGCCACAATTAATCAAGCTTTCTAGGTTTTAGTTAATTGCTGGACCCCAATAAATTGGTTTGTACTGGCATTGGTCCAGGTCTGATAATTTCACAGCCTTGGAAACTGCTGCATGTTCACACAAGAACCTTGCGAGCAGGGAGCTGGGATAAAAAGAATAAAAGAAACTCTTGTTCTGTGAGGTTCCATTAATACTTAAAAAGCCAGCCCACTCGCAACAGTGTCTTCACTGTTTGTTTTCCTCCATGTGTTTTATACTGATATTTTTAATGATGAAAGGAAATCCCCCCCTCCCTTTCCTTATTTTAAACTTTTTTCTGTAGATAGTTATTCTCAAAGAGCCACTTCTAATTTCACCAGCATCCTGTTGGAAATTTGCACTGTTCTCATCCTCCGCTGAAAATTCCTTGTGGCTTTTTGAGACGGCTTGGCTATTTTTTCCCTCTCTCTACGGTTTTGTTCGTGTGAAAGGATCACCATCTTCTGGTGAAGAGAAGTTCGAGATTGGGTTTATGAACTAGCCAAGAGAGACAAGTGGTCCCACGGTCTGGCCTCACTCCGTGCTGGTGAGTGCCCCTCATGGTCAGTCGGATGCTGCGAGACAGAGGACAACATGGCTTTTCCTAACTGTGCAGTCAGAATCAACAGCACCAGTTCAGTGCAAGTCAGCACATTAGGGTCTGTTACGAGTAAATACACAATATTGTTATCAATGTGAAAGACAGGTCGACAGCTATTAGTTCATTTTACAACGGGGCTCAGTTACACGAAGGACTTTGCATCCTCAGCTCTCGCTGGTAGCAAGGGGATTTGCGAGTGCTCAGCCCCCGGCAGGCTCTGGCTCCATGCTGGCACACATTTGACTTTGTTCTCCCTAGAGAAGGCTCATTTGGCAAGTTCAGTTTTACTAATGGGTTTCAAAAGCACTCTCACACCAGCAAGTTTCTAAGCAAGAGAATTACATAATACCCGAGGTGTTCGGTAACCTCGTTGTTATTGTCTTTGGCTCACCAAGGCGAGATTAGCAGCGCTAATCACAGTTTTATAAAAGTATATTTGAATTGCAATTGGAGCCTCATTCAGTCTGCCTCGACTCCTTCTGTCACGCCTCGGAAGACAGGACTGACTGGGTTTATCTGGCAGATCTCAGCTGTAAAGAAATGTCTCAGCCAGTGGATCTTTATCATGGGATGATCAGTCTGTGAGATTTGTTACTGCTTTTCTCCTACACAGCTATATCCTCAGCGAGCGCAAATCGCTGTGATCCCACACATTTCTACCAAGAGTGATTCTAGTCAACAATTCCAGTGGCAGGGGAGAATGTCTGTTGTTTTTATGTGAACTACACCACCTTCTGCTGTTTTCAAGAATGCGCAGTACTGAAAAAACAATGAAGATGAAGCTCCTCCCAGAACTCTGAAAGAATCACTTATAAGGATTGTTTGATGCTGCTTTTCACTTGCTGAAAATAGTCAGCAAGATGCTATTGCGTGCTATATAGTATTACACTTTGGTGGAAGCAGTAATTGTACGTTGTGCAGTCTTCCCACCCACAAAATGCTGTCTGTACAAGAGTTACAGATGAGAGTTTGGACTGAAGATTTGGACTTGATATCTTGAGAAAAAAAATGCCCCTTTCAGTTTCCTCAAATATGCGGCATTATCTAGGGATTTAGAGTTCTATTTTCAACCACTTTATTGATATTATGCCTCCAACACACATTATCTTTCAATACAAGATTAAATAATGCAAAAGAAATTAATTACTACTATTAATACTAGAAAAAGACAAAAAGTCAAATCTGGCATGGTTAAATAATCTTTTTTTTTTTTTTTTTAAAGGTAAATTAGATGGATAAATATGCAAAGGGGATAAATTAGAAATCAGTGGTTTCTGTCCAAGATTACAATGCATCATTGACAGTAAGATGTACCTGGTCAAGAATTTCTGAATTGGAAATTCAACTATGTAAGTTGGATAAGAAGGTACAAGGGAAGACAGGACAGACAGCAAAACTTTCTGGGAATGTCACAAAGATAAGCCCTTTCACAATTTCATTGCAGTTTGTATAGATTCCTTGGGCTCTTTTGAAAGTTTGAATAATAATTGCTCCTACATATCTTGGTGATGACACTTCACTACTATTTCATGCTCAGTAAATCACTGAGTACTGGTGTTTCGACATATCATGGTGGTGCTCATGCGGTTCATGAATATAAAAAAATTCTGTATTCCTACAAATTGCCTTGCAGACTTTCTTTGACATTACAAGTATGAGAGAGACTTAAAGGATCATAATTACAGCTGCACACACACTGTGGTGGTGATAGGTATTTTGTAAATATCTGGATTGGATTGGATTGGATTGGATTGGATTAGATTAGATTAGATTAGATTAGATTAGATTAGGAACAGCTGATGATGAGCACTTTGAAATCAATGCAAAATTCAGGAGGGCCTCACCTCTGCGTGCATGTATATCTATTCTATACCTATAAATTGGTATTCTTGACATCCCACCTAGCAAAGCGTCGTTTCCTTCAGGACAGAATGAAAAATTGTGTGGTTCCCTTCTCCTACATTTTCATGTTTGCTACTGGCAGCTCTTGCAACTCTCTTATTACCTGTGTATTTGGACGTATTTAGCGAAATGTATTTTGTTTATATTTTTTGATGGAACAATGAAAGATTTTCAGCTGCTCTTCAGTCTCAGTTGAATATGTCCGCATCAAGATAATGAGGAATTGGGCTGCAATTTGACATTTTATGTAATGTTGTTGTTGTTGTTGTTTAGCAAACTGTATTGAAACCTCAGATTCATGACGTCCATCTGTCTCACTGCTAAGTAAGCAAATTAATTTCTAGTGCTAGAGGACTGAAACCTCACTGCGGATGAAGTCAGTGCTACAGAATGAACAGGAGGGTGGAGAATGCTTATGACCATCCTATGCCATAATCACAAAATCACGCACATCTGAAGCCCTTTTTGTTAAACAGTATATGTGAAGACTGCTTGATGAACATCCAGATCGTATTCCCAGTATGATAGTTGGAGGGCTGATCCAAACCACAAGAAGTAGTTTAGAGATTTTTATAAAATCCTGTGAATAATGTTTAGCAACTTAAGATACATTTTCCAAAGGGCTCCACTGAATTTATAGGAATGCAAAAAGCAAGGAATTCATTAGTTTCAGAACAGCCTTTCATACTTTTTCAGAAGTGAAAATTTGACCATAGATAATAATATTTTTCTTGAAAGCAAAGGAAAAAAAAAAAAGACAGGGAGGTAAATTAAAGTTGCATCATGTGTCTAACATCTCCCAAAGCTCAATGTCTGTTCCAATTAAGAAAACTCCACATGGTGTATAAACATGTTAGCATTGGCACAAATCTTTTATCCTGTTTTTTTTTTCCCTCACAAGAACTGAGAAATAATAGCAGGATACCTACATACTGCTCAGTCACTGTGAGGCACAGCACAAGGCGATGGACTTCTACTGACTGTCACAGCTTATTAGCTGCTTAACTTCCATTATCTTTAACGAGAGTTACATGGCTAAATCTCTGTGCTCTTAAAAACTTAGGGCATCCTCGAGTCTCTAATGCCCACTATCAATCAGGAGCAATTTTTTCCTCTCCAGACATCAGGATGCAGAGCATATTCAAGCAGTGAGTTCTGCTTGGCAGCACGAACGGTAACAACTATGTACTTGATGCTTCTTTGGAGCTCTCTGTCACATGCGTACAGCAGCCCTGAACTTCACAAATTGCAGTATCAGCCCACTGCTGAGCAAGAGCACAGGGCAAGGTGCTTGCTAAGTCATACCGGTGCTGTGGTCTAAAGGGAGTAAGACAGACTGCCTAACATGGGGCTGGATTAGCTGCGAAGCAAGGCAGCCTCAGCTGTGGCATAATGGGCTGTGGCAAGACACAAAGAGTACTAGCTTTTAATTGTACTTACTCCTCAGTGGTACTTAGGCAGAGCTGGGAGAAGAGGAACAGCTCAGGCATGGGTGCAGCACTGCCAGGATCCAAGGGTGCTGGCAAACCCTGCAAGCTCAGCAAGGGTCACCCACCAAGAGGCCACTTGTGAAGATTTCATTCATACACAATGTCCAGCATGTGTCACATTACCCTTTGACCTAACAACCGTAACACTTGCTGCGATACTATGCCATGTGAAGATGTATGACGAGAGGCAACCTTTGTACATGACCAAGAAGCAGACCCTGACAATTTTAAACTGCATCATCGCTCAAAAGTCCTCAGGGATATCCCAGTAACTGATGAACAGCACAGCCTGAGCAGCAGGATCAGGACAAGGTATAAGACTAGGGCATCCTGCCCTTGGAAGTCTGGGTTTCCACTGAATTCCATGCAGTGAGTCCCAAGCCCTCACCTGAGAGCAAGGCTCTTTGGGCCAATTCTCTGTAATCTAAATCTGCGAGTGTGCGAAAAGGGCTCCATTTTGTATATTCCTATAATCAGCAAAGGTCTTACACCTGAATTAGGATCTCCAGAGACCATCTGACACCATCATCTTCTGAAACAGTCTTACAGAATGCAGTGGAAAGTGCTGGCATCTATAGCAACGTTTCCAAGGCACTCTTCAGGCCAAATAAGGAATTTCTTTTCAAAGAATCTCTCTGCAAAAGAATTCAGGTCACAGAGTCTATAGAAAATATTTCATTTCTCATTGCTACTACACTGACTATGCGTAAAGAGTACTGCAACCATTACTGTTGTCTTTATCTACACACACTGGACTTTGTATCAACACAGAGAAGGAAATACATGTGATGAATGCTGCCTAGAGGAAGTTTGACAGAGGTGGGTAGCTGTGTTGGGTAAGTTGTTCTGGAGGATGTCCACACAGTAAGACTGAGCTCTGCCCAGGCCCAAAGCTGCAGCTACCAAAGTCATGTAGATGCTATAAAACCAAACTATCAAGCCTGCCTACAAGGACCTGTGGATTCCTACTCACAAAGATTTGCAGTCTCTTTCCTTTTCTAGACAGAATTACAATTTGTGTGTTTGGTTTTGAGTAACAGTGAAGGAAACAGATACTCACATTCTCCAAGATGCTTACAGTCTTCTGAAAATGACACCATACATATGTTCACTTTGACCACTGTTCTCCATAAAGAGAATACAATCAACAACAGAACAAAAACCTCACAGATTAGAGACCCAGCACGGAGAACCCAGCCTTCATCCAACTGGAGTAACACAGGAATTCAGAAAATCAAAACATTCTACTGGAATTTGGACAGCCCATGGATGCCCCTTTTCTATAAAGAAATGTATTTTAATGATGTTACTAAGGGCATTTTAATAGCTCATTAACTCCTCTGAAATCTGATGCCGTATTAATTTAGCTCTAACGTTGCAGGGAATGGATTGCTTTTTGACTTGGAAGAAAAACTACCACGTGCGGAGTCACCAGCAGAACTTCAGCCTCCTGTAAGGACAGCAGGACAAAAGTGCAGAGCTTCACTTGTAACTGCTGCACTAAACCCAAGAAACATCCCTGATGATGCAATCTAGTTTAAATTTAGAGCTGTTAAGGGATGTACACAATCTACCGCATCTTGCTGGGCTGTTCCGGTAACAAACTCCTTTCCTTTCAGTGTGGCTTTTATTTCACTTGACTTCTTTTACCTTAGGTGTTACACCCTTCACGTCTACGTTTCCTTGTGGTGTCTGAACTCAGTTTCTGAGACCAGCATTGGTGAAGTGGTACTAGGGGAAGATTTACTACGACTCCCACACCCAGTGGGCTCCCAGATAGCCAAAGGCAGCTCCTAGGAAAGTCCCTCCACCCTATGTCGATGTCAGTGGGAGGACTCTAACTGGCTTTGGGTCTACAGTTCTTTGCAGAGCGCAACAGGGTCGGTTCAGTCATACATCCGAGTGCATCTGTTGTTCATACACAATTTATCTCACAGGCTGAGCCCGCGCAGTCTAACCCAGCACAACATCTGAAGGAACAACATTACTCAGCTCCACAACTTAGAACCATGTGTGTACACGCTTAACTCTTCTCTCCATGAGCACGGATACACCTCTGCAGGACCAGAGCTTCCACAGCTCAGATCCCCTGCCTTCAAGTGCAAATTACTATCATATTTCTGATTCAGAGTTATCATTTGTTTTTCCATTTGCCCATCCCTATTGCACACAGTGGCTCTTCCAAAACTATCAGCCTGCGGCAATAGCCACCACATTCAGGACTATGAGCTTTAAGTGATGATTTTTCCTTAGGAGCATGGATTACTGCTTGTAAAGCAAAGAGTGAAAGAGTGACACTAGGCATGGAGCAGTGTTTTCAAAACACTTAGCTCCAGAATGCAGTTCCTTTCTCTTTCCTTTTTTAATATTAAGAGTTATAAAGTCGCATTTTACTAACACACAGCCCTGGGTACTCATGAAGTCACACTACAAAACCCTTAGTAAGTCAACTATTCTTTCCTCATGCTAATATAAGGTTTCACCATACACTGTATTTTCAATATTTTGTCCAGCTGAGTTACAATGGAAGAAATGAAAGTTTTGCTGAGTTTTTAGCCTTCTGAAACTATCTACCAAGCTTGGGAGGTGTATGACCTCCCAGCAGTGCTCCCTAAACACCCTGGTCCCAAACTAGGGGAAATAGGTTGTCATTTGTTTCTCCACATGATGTCTTTTCATACCTCACCCTTTTTCTCAGATCATTTGTCAAGGGTTCACTGATCTCTTCTTATTAGTTACAGGGGCTACAACAAGACAGAAAAAGAATGTTTGACCAAGCATATAATGTCATGAGTCATGGGTTTAATTTAGTTCCACCAGAATCTCAATGTGACCTTGAAACCTTCTAACACAATAAATCAGACCAGAGGGTATCAGCAGAGGGTGTCTGACAAATCCCAGTGGACGCTAACTCCATCGGGTCTGCTCTGGAGGGCACCCCGCGTGTGAAAAGCCCATTAAAGAGCCATCTCGGTGTAAAGTCCTCTCTCTAAGAAAACCACCGGTGGGGCTCGGTTTCCGAGGAGGGAGCGGGTTGCATTCACCCAGCCCGCAGCTCTGTTTGAAGGCACCGGAGCAAGGTCCCGCCTGCCCCGGTGCGGGTCGCGCCGGCCCGCAGGTGGTTCCCGCACAGCGGGAGGGGAGACGGGAGGGGGGTCGCCGGGTCCCCCGAGCTGGAGACCCCCGCTCCCCCNCGGCGGGGCTGCGGGGCAGGACCCGCCGCCGAGCATCCTCCGGCCGCGGGGCCTCGCTGCGCTCCCCGCTGGGGCAGGAGGCGGTGGCAGGTGTCCCCCGCCGGGCAGCCCGGGACCTTCCGGAGCGCCCGCCCCGCAGCGTCCCCGGAGCTCGGGCTTAGCGGATTCCTCCCTCCCCGCTCCCGTCCATCAGTCGGGGTTCGGGGAACCCGTCGGTCCCCTGCTTGCCCCCTCACCACCGCCACTGCGGGAGCGAAGGGGAGACCTAAAAGCTCGGACCAGCCGCGGGACAAGATTATGGCAACGTGACTGGGAAGCGCAGCCGCCTGGCCGGAGCCCTCCCGTACCCCGGCGGAGCGGAGAGAGCGGAGCCGCGCGGTTCCCCCGACCGAAGCCGCTATTCGCAGGCGGTCTCCAGGGCCCGCGGCTGAGCGGAGCGGCCTCCAGCCCTGCCCCAGGTTTGTGAGCTTTTCTTTCCTAGGCGAGACCCCGGGCAAGGCGCCGTCCCGCTGCCGGAGCTGCGCCCGCGGGCGCGGGCACTGCCCCGGAGATTGGGGTCGCGGCACAGGGGTATCGGATGCCTCCCCTGGTCCCAGCCCGGCTTATTTCGCCCTGCCGATGGTAGGGGCCGGCCGACGTCCTGCCGCCCCCTCGGTGGCACCGCCGGCACCTGGCCCGGCCCCGCCGTACGCGCTGCGGCTCCGCTGCCGGGGCCCCAGGCGAGCGCCGCGGCTCGGACCGGGACTCCCCCGACGGCAGCCCTCGAGCGAACGTTCCCTCCCGGCCCCGGGCGGGGCTGCGGGGCGCTCCCCGGGCTCGGCGCCCAGGGGCGACTGTTCTGTTAGAGCAGTGAGAACCGGGAGCCTCTGGCCACGGCTGGCGTGGAGACTCGCCTACTTAAAAACAACCCCCCCGACGGTAATAGCGCAGGCTGGCAGCAAGGCTTGCAGGAATAAAAGCCTTGGGGAGAGCGGAGGGAGATGCGTCCCCTCCCGCTCCGTGTGATGGAGGGGAAAGCTCGCCCGTCCGGCTGAGCGGCCCCGGCCTCCGGCGGGGTGGGCTCCGCTCCCGGCCCCGCTCCCGGCCCCGCCGGCAGAGCGCCCGTCCGCTGCTCGGTCCGGTAGCACCGCTCGTTGCACAGCGTCTTCCAGCTACACTCTGTCCTGCTTTTTTTTTTTTTTTGTTTTTATTGTAAAACATGGCGAGGGCGGCCCCTG